>JBAMIG010000003.1:22563939-22581618 GCA_037177335.1 Kiunga ballochi
TCTGGCGTCCACATGCCGAAGTGTCCTTGAGCAAGACACTGAACCCCCAGTTGCTCCCGGTGCTGCGTCACCGGTGTCTGAATGTGTGAGCGAATGGGTGAATGTGTCAGATAGTGTTAAAGCGCTTTGAGTACACTGATGTGTAGAAAAGCGCTTACAAGTACAAGACAAGTCAGAGCCGGGGGCGGGACAGATGACAGGGCCTTTTTAAACAATAATATTAATGATGATAAAAATCTCATTTTACAGCAAACAGCCCACAACAGTGGGTCTTACAAGCCTCTATACCACACAGAGAGAATGTGTCATTTTTAAGTTAATCAATATAACAAAATTACAGAACAACAAAAACATTCAGCGTCATGGTCATTAATATTAAAACACTGATCGATAGCATGTCCGCACTGCAGATAGCGACTGCATCATTTAGCATAATTTCAGCTCACAGACAGAATAAAGTTTTGTATAACTGGCACAGCAGCTCACTTCTTCACAAACACAATTTTTAACATTTAGCTAATCTGCTTACTCAACACTATTTAAAGAGCACGTGACAAGCCTAACGCTTTGCAAACGCTGGCTGCTGGTTGGTCACCAGGTCTGGCTTTACCACAGAGCAGCTAGCTACCGCTAAGTCCCTCACATCATCGCTATACCACCAAGAGAGAAATAGAGGGACATAAGCTAGGCGGCTAGGCTACAACCATTTACAACCACCAAAACTACCTCATATATTTTCTAAAGTGATTGTTAAATTACCACCTGTGGTTAACCGGACTTCATGTCTGTACTGGCAGGTCCGAAACGCTGCTGCCAACAAAAGTCTGCTTCATCTTCATGATGACAACAAAATATCTAGTTTTTGTAACTCGGTTTTTCCTTGCTCTCTTTTTCCTTTTCTGCTTTGCCACTTTATGTAGCCTACCTAGTTTGCAATCTGTTGACAAGTGACTAATGATTACATCAGTTGATGGTTAGTGATGAATTTTACCCACAATGCACTTGGAGACAATATTAGTGATATGCTTGTAAATTTAAGCCACATGATGTTAAATATGAGAATAAAAATGAAGGTAGTCATGCAGTTTTTTTTTTTGCAACCATGACTTAAATCAGATGAAACTAGCTATAACTTTACTGTATGATAATAATTTGTATCCTGCTGAAGGTATGGCCTGGGCTCTAGGCAGCTGTGTCGAATATATGATCTTCCTTCAGGAATATTAATAGTGCCCCGCCATCTCAGCACCAACTTTCAAACCTTTTCAAACCATGCTCCTTCCAACTGGGCCCCTATTTCATCCAGGCCGGGGGCATGTGGCCCTCACAGCCCCCACTGTTGTTCCGCCCCTGCTTGTGAATATGTTTGTGATCCCTGGTAGTTAAATTACAAGCTAATTTAATGTATAACCCACAGTTTATGGTATAACCACACAATATTTTTGCTAGGCTGACATGCTAAAAAAACGTGTAGCAGTTAGTAACACGTTACTCTTTTTGTTGTATGTTTCAGTTACAGATTAAAGCAATGGATATATAAAAGATCTTTAATGCAGGAAAAACAAACCTTGTGTGAAGAGCCTTTTTAATATTTTTGCTATGTTAGCTGGTTGTATAGCTACATATCGCCACATGTAGTGAGGACAGTGCAAATACATTTTTCCCATATGATTAGAGACAAAGATCTGGTGGGAGAGGTCAGCAGCTTTTGATTTTCATTAAAGGTTTTGTCAGGATTAAACGGCAGGTCATATTTAAAATGGCTGCTCATTTTTTCTGTTTATTTTTCTTAGAATAAAGAAAATGTTGATCTAACCTGAGATCAAGGCCCCAGCGAAGAATCATACAACAACGTAGGTCAGGGTATTAACTTTTTTTTTTTTTTAGATGTAATCTAAAACAGCTTTACAGTTTTAGCAGGGGAACAATGTGGGTTCAATCTCTCTACCAAGAAGTTTTCAGCAACAGTCAGACTGTTTCCTGCTGTTGAAGCACTATAGCACAGCCAATATTAATGTGACTAAAATCTAAAGAGATATTCTGCTGTATACACAAAAAGTTCTGCTTTCTTAGGACACAAATAAACATTTAGCTAAGAAAGTTTTTCTTGAGTAAACAAACGTGCAAAAGTTGCATATTTTATTCATGCACTCATGCAGCAAACACTTACAACTCATGTCAATTTTGTTTAAAAAAATTCTAATAGTTTAGTTATATAGTTATAGAGTTTCATCCTGCACTTTAAATAAAGACTCAGAGAAATAATTAGAAAAAGACTCATATTTTATAGCTGCATATTGCTCCAGCTTTTCATCGATTTCTTCTTTTAATTAAAAGAAGCCTCTGTACAAAGAAACCAGACCTAAAAAGAAGTCCAATTATCCAAATGTTCCACATGTTCCCATCATAAACACAGATAATAAAGCTAAACATCAAAGTTTGCTTTCTCTCATAACTAAAACACTCCTGCACTTTGGGCTCTCCTCCCATCTGGATTCTGCCCCCATGACTCCAAACATTTCCTCATCATTTTTCAAATGCAGTTGTGATTGTAAAACAGCAGCAGAAACAGGTGTTTCTGATCAAGTATCTGCAGGCAAATAATCCAGCTGCTGTACCAAATAAATAACACAAACACATTTATGTGATGTAAGACATATTGTCCTGGAAACTAGATGTTAGGTGTCCTTTGTGTTAGTATTAGAAGCAAGAATTTATCCCTTATTTATGTTACATTGAGTGTTTATCTTCCACACAAAAGCTGAACATTTTTTGATGCCGTAACGTTGCTGTGAATGACAAACACGGAGCTGAGACACACCGATAAGAGTCAAACATACTTAACTTTGTGAAATTAATAAAGGCAAAGCGAGTGGGATGGGGATTCAGGATGAAGGGAAATTTGCCAGTTTGGGCAAATCTGGCATTCTTGCCACAGGATAACAAGACCAGCATCCTGTAATTTAGTGTTTAGTGCTGCCTTCTGCTGGTCACTACTAAGAAAATCAACACTGTTTTAGACCACAGTACAGTATATGCAGAAGCAATAAGTGTGTAATGCTACATAAATGTATACTTTATTTTTAATTACATATAATCAGAAATAAGCAGGACATGCACAAATATGTCCCCTTACGTGTTATGTAATATTGTTTTATATAACCTGGGAAGACATATATATATATATATATATATATATATAATTATATACTCTTCTCAAAACCTTTTTTTGCATCATCTGCTATTTTTCTTGTAAATTCTGCTGCAGTGAATTACTTTTTCATTCATTAGTATAAATATTACTCAGGAGCATGTGTAGACAAAAACACTCTAAATTAAACTTACATTAATTATGCTTACACTGATGTAAACATGGGCTGCAGGGTGGAGTAGTGGTTTGCCCTGTGGCCTCAGTAAACATGTTGCTGGTTTGAGTCTGAGCTGGGTAGAAGGCCTTTTCAGTGAAGTTTGCATTTTATCCCGATTACTTCAGCTTCTTTCCAAAGAGATGCATTTTGTATAAATTAGTAATAAATAATTGTTCCTAGGAGTGAGCAGTGAGGAGGTTGCTTGTCTATATATGTTGGCCCTGTGATGGACTGGTGACCTTTCCAGGGTCTACCATGCCTACTGCTTGCTAAATACTAAGATAATAGGCTCCAGGCCCAACGGACCCATCCCAATTGGAGTTTGAAAATCAAATCCATCCATCCATTTTCTACTGCTTATTCCCAAACAGGGTCGCGGGGGGGCTGGAGCCAATCCCAGCCATCATTGGGCGAGAGACGGGGTACACCCTGGACAGGTTGCCAGTCCATCACAGGGAGACAAACAATGACACACACACACACCCCTATGGGCAATGTAGAGTCCCCAATCAGCCTATCCCCAAAGTGCATGTCTTTGGACTGTGGGAGGAAGCTGAGAGAACCCACGCTAACACGGGGAGAACATGCATGAAAATTAAATCTTCTAATTAAAAGAAAATTAGATGTCCTGATGGTATGAAAGCATTTATCATGTCCAGTCTTGTTTAGCATCAACACAAACCGAGCCCTGCTTTCTGCCGACTGACCCAGAAGGCCACTGTGGCAGCACAAGAACCAGATCAGAGAAAAGCAAAGTGCTGCTTCTGGAAATACAGATTACACTATGAAGATGTGTTTGATCCATCTCAGGATACAGTAATCTAACAGGCTCTTAAAATGATAAGCACAGATTATTCAGTCATTTGGAGATTAGAAGAGTTTAAACACATTCAGCTTGTGGATCCTCCTGCTTTTAGGAAGAGTACATTATTTTTGGTGTCACAACCACAATTTCAACAGTTTAATAATGTTCAGCGTTTCTTTTTGAAACTTTTTTATTGTAATCATTATAAAATTACAAACGCCCCACATTTATAATGTGCAAGGAAACACCAATAAAAAAAGTCATTGTTTCCATTTGGCTCAAAGTTGACACATGAAAGCAAATATTGATCTCAGATCCCACTAAAGACACCAAACACACGTTTAACAGGCAAACCAACACCTATGAAACTTGGCACATGCACACATTTGAATCATTTAATCAAAAGTTGTGTCATACAAATGTTTGATGATTTAAAAATGAATGGAAACGGTGAACATTATGACATGATGGACGTAAAACACCAAGAGTAGATTATATTTTTCTATTTCAGAGCAAATGATCTGGAAATGAGAAACATTTCAGATCAAATGAATGCAAGAGAGAACATGATCAGATTTCTATCATCATTGTTGTGGCTGAAAAAACCCCACATGTATTTGTAAACAATCTTTCTGAACTGTGACCAAAAAAAAGATAATTAATTTAATTAAATAAATGTTTACATAAATGGGTCTAATTCATTGATAAATGCAAGAGGATAATAAAATAATCCCCATTGAGGAACATAAATAGAGATTGGAGGCCGCACAGATATTGTATTACAGCTTAACAGCTTTATGGGATGGCAGTGGCTCAGGAGGTAGAGGAGGTGGTTTTCCAGTGGGTCCATAGGGTCCTCACCTATGGTGTCGACATCGCTGGTGTATGAATGTGAAAAGATTTTTTCCAGCGTGGTCGGAGAATCTGCCGCCGCACGCTGACCGCACATGTAGCTTACCATCATGTGTGAATGAGGAGGGAATGAAATATAGATTCAGTCTAAAGCACTCTATAAATGTATCTCTATGTATTATAGAGTGCACTTCAGGTAGAAGTGAAGGTGTCTAATCAGCATCTAGGATTTTAGAGAAGAACGATTGAATTGTGTGAAACAGAAACTTAAAGTGCGTCGAAGGGCCCCGTACCCTTTAAAAATAAAGAAGAAACATGTATGTGCTTAGTGAAGGCAGTGTGTGATCAGAACAAACAGCAGGCGGATCTTGTGCATGCTGGTTCTTTAAGGCGGTCAGATAAGCTTAGCAGGGGAGCTACTTTGCCACATCTGGAATTTTTTCCTAAAAAAAAAACCCAACAAAACAGAAGCAGAATCAATACAAAGTCACACAAATCAGTACAGTACTTAAATCTTGTTCTCTGGAATAAAAAACATAGAACCAAACTGTAAAACAGTTACGCATTTCAGATCAAATGCAGGAGAGAGCACGATCAGATAAGACGTTTCCTCTCAAAGCCCTTTTCTGCACCGTAGAAGCAGGAAGTGAAGCGAGAAGGAAAAGTCACACATGGGAGGATGAGGTGCTCTATAGAATCATGTGTTTGAAAACTCGATGGAGCATCTGCCATAAAGACTCAGCCCAGTCTGCACCAGAATAGGACTAAATGAACTGCACTGTGTGTGGAAGTGGACCGGACTCTGGCAGAGCGAATGCATTATGACATCACTTTGTTTCCAACACAATTACAATTTTACACAACTGGATTTCACAAATCCCTTAGAACAACCAACAGCAGCCATCAAAGTGATTATAACAACCCTTAAGATGTTCTTTTTAAAAGTGAGAAGCATCAGAAGTGTCTACTCACCCATCCGCCTTGCTGAGCGACCCACATGCCCACACGCCTGTTGAGGAAATCTGTCATGGCACACTGGACTTTACTTCTCAGCTCTGGGGAGGATTTCTTGATAAAGAGTCCAAAAGCTACTGAGGCCCTGATGAGCTGGACCTCTGGAGCTACCTCAGCTCCTTTAGAGACGTGGGCCTCACACAGGGTCTCCACGCCGTGGCTAAAAGCGGCTTCTACAGCCTGCAGAAAGGTCAAAGAGGGATCAGGGTGTGACAGAACAGAGCATTAATGTGGGTCTTTTTGTGTTTGTCTGCTATCACGAACAAAAACATTAACGTTTTATATAAAATCTCCTGAACTAAAAAAATAAAGTTTATATGAATGTCACACTATAAGAAATAAGAGGTTCTGGTATTTTTTTATAGGTTTTGTTCGGGATTTTTTCTCCGTTTGATTGTTGTCAGTTTCCTTCACACAACAGGTTCCTTCATACATGCAAGCAATAATGAACAATGGGAGAAAACCTGCTTTTACATCAAAGGGCTTTAAAAAAAAAAGCCTTTTTAATCTCTAAAATTAAGATATTGATTCATAAGCTGTGTTTCATCCATCTGCTCTACATTCAGAAAAAATGCTATAAACTATGTACAGTCTTAATATAGAAATAGTTTTATAAAGTTGGATTTTTGTTCACATTAAAACTTCTTGATTAACTTATACGTTAAGAGCATATTTACTAACCTAGATCAATTTCTAACTTCAGACGTTTTGCCGAATTCAGTCAAAGAAAATAGCAAGAAAGGAAAAAGCATTTCTCAGTTTATGCTGAACAACAGCGCTTTCACAAAATCCTGCCAAATAAACAAGTTTGGATTTTAAACTCCTTTGAAATTACAATGTTTTAAGCAAACCGGATGCCAGGCGTCACATGACAGATTACACATCACAAATAAGTGACTCCTGTGCCAAACAATAAGCCAACAGCGAATTTAACCTAACGGAGGGGCAAATTAGGAAGATAAAGTTTATATAAATTAAATTTAAAAAATGCTTGTAAATCTAGTAGCATTCCAATTTACTAGAGAAACAAAATAAAGTTTTACAGCTTTAACATTAAAATGACCAACCTGATGAAATCATCATATACCTGTTCATAGGTAAGTTCAACACATGAAGAAATCACACAACTTGCATGCAGCTTGTTGAGACACTCAGAAGAACAAAGGACCCTAAAGGTAATAAACCTTTTACATCTGTCTTCAGATCAGAACTGATATGTAAAATCAAATCAATAATTTTAGAGGCTAAAAAGGTCCATTTAGCTCCAAACTGTGTTCTTTTATCCTGTAAAGTCCCAGATAGGATGTGGATGCGTTTCTACTCCTGTAGAAAGTGTGAAGAAGACTAAAGACTCAAATCTCACAGTTATGTAGTTTCTAATATTTCTATGTGTAGGACACTATCAGGGTGTTTATTAAGTAATTACAGGTGTAATGAAATTTAATCAAGCTGGAAAACAATTCTAAACTAATTTTCTATTGATTTATTTTCAAACTGTGTCACATTAATTTGGGGTGGAAAAAAACACTTAATGCCATAAATGAGGAAAATTAAGGTCTTTCCTTAATGGTCTTTGAGAGAACCGGTGGCTCACCAGTGTGTTTGTGTGAGAACAGGTAGATAAGGAAGTGTTAAACTTCCCTCTGGAGACGACAGCCTGACAAACAGTCTATTAACTCCTAAAGAGCGGGAGATTGTTCATAATAATTATGATGTTGTTCTTGTGATTGTGTACAGAAAGCTGCCAAACTTCCACAACAGAGAAAAGTACATCAAGAACTTGACATTTAACTCACAGTCTCAACCACTGAATGTTCAAGTTCCCCATTTTGGAAATAATCCTTTAGACATGTGGCAGAAAGAGAGCTTTATCAGCACAGGCTTTCCAGATTAGGGGAAATAATTCACTTTTTAAAAGCAAATTAATCCCAAATGGCACGACATGATTTCATAAATGTTCAAGGCCTCAAAGGGCCCCTTTGAGGCCTTGTGTTCGGTTAGTTTGGTGTACATTGTCAGACAAGCATACCACATGTTCACATTTATAGGTTTATGTGTTTATGGAGGCTTCTTTGTTTATTACAGTCTACCAATTAAGTTTGAATTAGCAAACTATACCCATAACCCACAGAAAACACATTAAAATATGATGTAGTATGCATGCACATTGAGTAAAAGTATGCTATGGTATACTAATAAACTAATACTAATAAACTGTAATTTAATCAAATAGTTTGTTAGCTAGGATGACACGCCCTTAATCAATATTACACTTAATACTCTCCTCACCACGAAAAACTGTACAACAGAGATAGAATGGGAATTTCAGAAATAAATACTGACCACATACTATATCAATAGTTAGGTCTACACTAGGGAATTTATTTGAGAACAAGTCATGAAGCTGCCCTGACTTCTACGTGCACTTGTTTATTTTGCCTGTCAGTAGTTTAATCTTTGGTCTGATTGTTAAACTCAAGCAGGACCATTTTTAAAGTGTTTAATTGTCTGTTTACCGCTTGCGCTGTTGCTTGTTTCAGCTTCTTCAACGCAACCATAAACCTGGGGTCGTCATTTATGGAGTCAGCTATAGTTCTCAGTTTGTCAGCGATCGCAGCTGCGTCAAAACTGTCCTCTGAAACAGAAAACACACGAAGTGCAGTTTATAAACAAGACGAATGACTGTTATTTTTCATGAAAACGAAACTACTGTCGCATTTATCTGATGTTAGCCAACGTGAAGCTGGTCAGGGGTTCATTTGCCACCTAGCTTAGCCTATAAAACGTATAAAAGACTCAGAGAAGCAGTGACATACGAACCTGCGTCACCCGGGCCATCGCATTCATACTGGTCTGGCTCATCTAGGAATACACGCGTCTGGGCAGCATCCTCATCTTCGAACAGATAATGAATGACCATAGACGTCTGCCACTCGACAATTTCACTGCCACTCGGAGCCATTTTCAAAAACAACTGAAAAAAGTGTTTGCGCAGCCGCAGATGGGGCGGGCGGTGGCCCTCTTCCGCTTCCGGTGTGCGTTTCATCAGCACCTGCACGTACTGACAGAAAGTCAGCGGAAGCGTGAAAATGACGAAATTCTTACCTTTTAACTGATTATCCTTTTTTAATATCTAATGCATTTCATTGACATTTTGTTTATAAAAAAATTACCTAACCTGGTATAACACCTTTAATATGTTTCATTGTTCTTTTGCTAATAGTTTATTTTAATGTTTTTTCTTTTAATGTTCTTTTACATGAAATGTGTTTTACAAATAAACTTGCCCCTAACACTAAGCTGACTTTAACCTAAGGTTGTTGAAATTTTCATTTTAAAATGACTAAATTTTTCAACTTTGCATTTTGTCCATAAAAAGAAAGATATGAGTAAAAAAAATACACTATACATGCTAAATGTTGCGTGTTTTCATCCACAAAAGAGTTAAAGAGTCAAAAGTAAATGCAATACGACTGCAGCTTCAGACCCACAGTTCTGCACCCTCTCTCTTTCTCGACAGCAGCTCATATTCTACAAAACCAACAAGAGTTGAAAAGCAGCATGACGAGGGATCTTCTGAAGCTCTCCAACCTGCATTGAAAAGTGAGGAACCGTCCACTTCCACCATATTCTGGTCCATCAAGGTGTCATGAAGTGGATGATCTGAGATGCAGAATATCTTCAGTGCATTCATTGAATTGAATCCACCAGGAACACATGATTGAAATAATGTTTGGATTTCATAAACTAATGTTACTGTAACGAGAACTTCCTTAACATGTGTCTGAGCAACCATGTCAGAGTATTTCACATTATGTTTCAAACATATGTAGATGTATGTAAATATTTGTTTATAGTTGGCTTTTTAAAAATAAAAAAGTTAAAATTTAAAGTTAGAAAATGTTAACTTTTTTATTTAAACATTAAATAAAGCTTAAAGTCTTGAAAAAGGTTTTAGGGATATGCATTAAAATAAAAGGACATAGTACAGAAACATCCATCCAGTAGATGCCACTATTGCAAAGGCATATGAAGGGTCTGGAAACTGTTTTCTGGTCTGCAGACACATACTTTTGCCTGAAGATGACGACTTTTAACCACTAACCACACCATTCAATAATGCCCCACCCAAACATGCGAAGACAGAAGCACAGTCAGACTGAACACTGGACTGTTGGACGGATGATCCCTCAGGGTGACTAATGCTGAAGAAGTTATCAGGTTTGGACTGATAAAAAAGAGGAGACAGAATCTGATATGATTCATGCATGATGACAATGTGATGCCATAGATAATGCCTGACTCAGAGCTGGTAAGCAAATGAATTCAAGCAAGAAAAACAAACAAACACAAACAAAGAAAAGGGTTTTTTCCTCCTCTTTTCCAGTGTTGTAAATGTTACATATTACATATGTTCTAATGTAAAAGTACATTGGAAGCGTTAAGAGGTCCAAATTGCAATTTTCCAATAAAGTTATTAAAAAAGCACTAGTGAGTTCATTTAATCTTTATCTTTTGGTTTCTGCTTTATTCATACTTTTCTTTAAAAAGGAAGTCAAATCTAATTTAAAATAGCAAAACAATAAAAGCATATGTATTGCTTTATTGCTATCTATTATTGCTTTAGAAGTATTGAATCATGTAACTCTATATGTTGTTTTCAGACTGCATAAAACGTGCGGCGCATGCAGCATAAAGTCTGACTGCTCGGTAAAACAGGCTTTTAGTTTTGGAATGCAACTCATGTTAGATAACCCAGTAGAGCTATTGGTTTCATGGGGTTGAAAGGCTTACGCCATAATGAGACACTCCCTAAAAAAGAGCATCGTTTCATGTCTTTGATGCTTTATAGAGAAGTAAGCAAATTTCAGAAAAAAGATATTTTCCATTCTTCCAGGTCAGACAAAGATCCTGGAGTCTGAATCCGTGAAACAAAATTCATGATCAATACTTTCTGGTGTTGATTTTCTTTATGTAATGTTTAGGATTTTTCCTCCTTCACTACTTGAGCAGTCAGAACATGTCCCTTAACCTCTTTTAATCGTGTCTCATCTTTATGACAATGTTTATTACATCACATTGGTTAAGATTTATTTGGACATGATCCAATGGTCTTATTTTAAACAAAATAATGGAGCCTTTACTGGAAGATGCCCATACAGTGGAAGTTAGTCTTGTGCTCTTCCACCAAATGGGTGCCATTTCCATCCCAAGGAAAATTTATGTATAAATTCACATGAAAATGAATTGTAAAATTTATTTTATTACTTGACTAACTGTCCTACACATTGATGCAATCCCACAATTAAGCTATGTGCATCACACTTTGGAACTTGATATGACTATTAGAATCATAAATATATATTTCAGATTTTTTTGCATTCTGAGTATTTAAATACTCCATCTATTCTTTCTGAGCATTAAAAAAAAAACGAACTGTGTTTTTTGGGTGAAAATGCACATTTTGATTCTGTCCCTGCTTTCACTCTGTCCTGTTATCCTAACACATTACCTGATTCAACATTCTACAAGTCACATGCACAACAAGAAGTAGCATCAGCTGGATTTTCTGAAGACCAGGGAAAATGAAAACTAAGCTCTTTCATTAATTTTCCTGTATATTTGATCATTGTTCCAATATACAGGAAAATTAATGAAAGAGCTTAGTAATTTTGAAAATAGACATTTTTGGTGAGTCTCTTCATGCTATTAGCAAGAATTTTTCTTGTGCAAACCAACTGCGCCACCGTCTCTAAGCTCTATTCATATTGCACTAATACACAAAACATAATTTCAGAGCACTTTACAAAAAAAAAAAATCAATACAAACCAATTCATTGCGATGCAACTGGTATTGTACAATCCAATATAAAAGGAACAGTTTGTATTAAATCATGACAACAATTTAGTCCCTCAGAGCATGCAAAGAGCAGCGTCTGACAGCTCTCAATGTTTAACTTCAGTGCTTGTGAGATAATTTGGCAATGCAAATTATTCTGATTCTTTTTGGCCAACATCTGTCAGAACAACTTACAACAACTTACTAACAAGTACAAATATTTACCTTGCAAAAATTCTCATGTTAACTTGAGAAAGGTTTTATTTTGTTGAGAAGGGACATGATGTGGCCATACTTCTGTCCAGGTTGCTGTATTCTGCTTCTTTGCTTTCTGATTCCTGTTGCTGACAACATATTTGCTGTGTGAGTGTGTATCTTAGCTTTATTTCAGTCATAGTATTAGTGGCAATACAAAAGGTAATGATGCATGTGATCCCTCAGAATCAATCTGGGGCAGAAAGGTTCTGCTCTTTGCATGTCTTCACCACTATAGACCCAAGTGTGATATGGCTAACACTTATTTAATATTGGTGTCCTTTTTGGCACATCTCATGATGCCTCATTATGAAACTTTCTAGTTTTTAATTAGTCTAATGATGAATCATGAATTTTAATGCATAACTGTTGTGTATATTTATGGACTGAAGTGATTTCCCTCCAGGTTTTTGCTTTTGTTCAGTGAAATTTTGTATTAGCTCACTGAGAACAAAGCATGCTAATGGCGTAGGATATTTAATAATGGCTTTCCGAATACAAACAATGGTCCTGCTCACAATCTATTTCCATAATTATTAAAATAGCTATTTGCCTTCGGTGATGTCCTTGTAATATTGGCTTTACTGAAAACATTTTTTTTCAGGATATAAGCTTTCTGCAACCTTTTCAGGAAGCAAACTTCAAAGATATTTCAGGTCAAACTAGTTTGTTTATGTCGTGCACGGATATATCTGTTTTCCTAGCCTAGTTGTAAAGACACAGTAGTTTCTCCATCATGCTCTCTGTAATGATTTTTATGTTTGTCAGTATTTGTTTCCAGGATTCTTTTTTTGTCATGTCCCTCGACTCTTTCCTTTTGCTCTCATTGGCTGCAGCTCTTTGCTGACAGCTCTTAACAAGACTTCTCCTGCCAGCTATTGAAATATTAAACATGGGACTGGGACCTCTCCACAGCTCTCACAAATGACATCTTTGGAAGTATGGTTGGAAATTATTTAATATTGCTGAATAATTCTTTCAGAGAACGATTCCCAAGCCAAATAAATTGTCATTCTTAGAGTTATTTAGTGTACCTTAAGAGCACCTTTTCATGCTGTGTAAATGCAAGAAGCTTCTCTCTACAAGACATTTTCGCGTCTGATTAATTTGATATGAAAAAAGAGGACATGTCTGTACTTTTTTTGCTGGGTCCAGATGCAATCATTCTTGCATTTTTTCTGGAAGGTAGGAATTAATAAATTACAGCTGGTGATTGTTAGAAGTAAAAGAAAAATAGTACAGGTAAAATATAAGAAAATGAAATGGAAATTTTGCAACACACTGTTATAAAAAAGACTAAATTTAACAGTAAAAATGTCCTCATGAAATCTAAGAGAATAAAATGATTTTGATTGTTGATCCGTAGAAAAATAATCAACTGACAACAAAATTAATGTGTTCCTTTTTTTTATTTTTACTGTCATTTAAATGGTTATAGGCTACGAACCAAAGTGAACCAAAAAATGATCAAAAAAATTATGTTTGCTAATCAGCTTAAATGTTTGCAAGGTGGATTTTCCCAGAGGGCTTTCATTTGGCTGTTAGAGCACAGAGAAGGTGCTTAGAGCTTAATTTGTGAGATTAAGCACTTGTCTGAAGAGTAAATGTAAAGTTGCACCTCTTATATTTTTTTGGCAGTGATGACATAATTGTCCTAGCAGCTCCTGACAACTTATCAATATTTATGACTAGACAAAAATCCCATCAATCCCAGTGTACAATCACAAAGCTGCCACTGAAAGACTAAAGGCTAACCTCTTTCCTGTGCTAAGGTCAAAGTGTTTGCTGAAGCCCACCACAGCAACAAGGAAACAGAGCGGTCCTGGTAACACAAAATAATGGAACAACATTATAGTGGTGCATTTTTCTAATACACTGTAAAAGCTTGGAACTGTAGCTGTGCAGAACGTTACTATGAACAGTTAAAGAAAAGCCTGAATAATACTTTGGGTTTTTGTATTGTTATAATTAACTTTATACACTGCCTGTAAGATGTTAGTGTGTTTTGAAAAAGGTCAAATCATTGAGAGGCATCAAAAAGAGCTAATATCTAAGGGGTTTGCAGAAACTGCCAAAACTGTGTTGTGTAAAGAGTGTGTTTTTAAAAACTGGAAGTATAATGGGGACCCATTGCATTGTGGTCTGAAAATAATCCCAATCACTTGAATGCTTGGTAAAATCAGATGGAAGAAAAACAACATTATAGTGAGAGCATTTCTGCATGAACAATGGGAACTGAACAGCTGTGTAGGCATAAGAAAACTTCTAATTAGTGAGGATGGCAAGCATAGAGATTGGACCCCAGACTCTGGTGCAATGGAAGAAGGTCATGTGATCTGATGAGTTCAGACTGTTCCAGAGTGATGTGTGCATCGAGAGGCAGATGAAGTGATACAATTATCATGCTTACTCTACGAGCCTGTGCAGGATGTCTATGATCTGCATGTGCTGCAGTTGGTTCAACACTTCACATGCAATTGTTCCAAGAATTTAGTCACCTAATATTGTAAGTTAAAAGGAGATGACAGTCAAGGTATCTGGCAGCAGCTTGTTTATGTTATGTTAGTTGCAAGATGACCATGGGGTTATATTTCCAGCACATACAGTTCTGATTTGAAATTGAAGGCCAAGCTGATGTTTTAAATGATTCTTTCAAAGAATAAATATGGTAGTCACAATTAAAAGAGGCTGCTGCTATTGAACAGTAATGTAACTGTGAGGGGGTGTGGGTAGTTGGCCACAACAAATCAGTTGAAGGGAAGTAAAAACATTGGCTCAATTCATTGGTATCCTTTGAAATTTGCCATTAATATGTTATTAGAAATGATAAGATATGATCCATCTGCTACCCAAAATAATTTACTCACTATAGACCAAAATAAAAAATAAAATGACAAAAATGTCCTCCCTAAGTGGCTGCCCTGAGATAAGATAAATGGTAGAAAATTGATCGATAATTAGGAAGCGTTGAAGGTTCCAAGAGATATTTCTTTGTCTTTTGGGGAGATGGTAAATTACATAACTTTCTGAACTTGAACCTTGTTTTTAAGCACACTGACATTCCCACATCACTGCTTTAAAGCATCCTCAGGTGCAAAACCACATTTCACAGCTTTTCATTTTCTCAGTCCAAGGCATCATGTCAAAGCTCCATGTGTTTGGCTTTATGGCTTTGTGTCACATGCTAGAAACTAGCTATCAACACATCAGCCGTTTAAAAGTTTACTTTGCTGATTCAGCAAAAAACAAAAAAACAAAAACAAAGCAAAAACAAAAGAAGACATTTTCAGAGGAAGCAAAGAAGAGAATGTAACAGAGCTAGACATAGGACAAATTAACATCAGAGTGACTTTTACTGGCTTGAGAGAGCTCAGAGATGAGACAGGAGACAAAATAAATCTGTATTAGGGAAAACCAAAGTGAGAAATTTGCCAAAGGTCAGTAATGTTCATGCTCAAAATCCCCAAATAGTTTTAAAAATAAATTTAAATCATTTTCTCCTACAAATGCTAATAACTTTATACAATCCCCGTCAATTAGTTAAAAAATTTCCATATGTGGGATGAAAATGACTGCAGACAACCTGTTGAATGATATTATGTGTGATGTGTCAACATAAAAAAATGTTCTATGGAAGTCACTTCCCAGCATCACTGACCACAACAACAGGATGTGCTGTTGCCATAGTGATTTCTAATCTGAGGTTTCACTAGTGCGTCCTGCAGCCATCTTTTCCGTCTGTAAACAACTTGAATCCAACCATCCACATGTTTTCACAGACCTTCCTTTTGTTGCTCCAGTTCTAAAGCAGAAACTTTACATTGTCGTGTTTCAGCACAGGCTCAGAATGGACAGTCTGACCTGCATGCAGCACACAGCACGCAGTAAGCTTTCATGCACTGTGTCCAGATACATTTGTCTCACAGCCTGCAGTGGGTTGTCAACATTACGAGCTACAGAGGCTCTTTCATGGGATTGGGCTCTACAGGCCAGCTTTCACCATACTGCTGCATCAAAGAGTATTCAGTACCTATGACCTTATTAGTGGTTGACCGGTTGTCTTTGCTGGGCTACTTCTGGTTCTGTGTCTTTCAAAAGGATCCTCCAGACATTTGTTATACTTTGCTGCACTGGACACCGTGTAAAAGTGGTGTTGGTTTCATCAACAAAGAGACATGTAAATGTTGAAAGTTTGACATTTTACTAAGTGAAAAATATAAAGAATATAATTGAAAAATAGAAAACTGATTTAATTTAAGATGAAAATATAAAGGAGACATTTTTAAAAAGCCAGCAGCATATTAACTTTGATTTGGTGACAAAGAAGCATTAAACCCAAATAAATGGCCCCACATGCCTCAGGCTTGGCTTATTTTACTATGCTGTTTATACAAATGAATAAAAGGTGACTATATAAGGCAGTGGGACGTTTCAATGTGAGTGCTTTAGCTTAATATGTTTCTAAACTTGAAAGAATCAGATAAACTGTTTCTGCAGAAGCACCGATGGGTCACTTACTGTTTATGGCCTGTAAAGCTGAAAAACTGCCAAAAGAATGGGTACACTAAGGAATGGATCTTTGATATATTAAACCTTGAAGTGTTGTGTTTTAACGTGTGCCTAAAAGAACGGTAAAAACATAGAGAAGAAAGATTTTAAGTGTCAAGAAGGGTCACGTATCTAAGTCAGAGATTCTACAGATCCTCACACTCCATCTACAAGAGTCTCCCAAGTATTGCATAGGACTGAATGATAAGAAGAACATTTTTTTATGACAAACAATCAAATTAATTATGAGCCCACAGCTGGAATCACAGAATGGTTCTCTGCAGAAAACCTTTAAACAACCAATGTGTTAGTTTGTCTGGAACTACCTATATGGGAACTAGGGATGATACCTTTCTTTTACCAAGTTTGATCTGCATTTATCAAAATAATTAAACAAACAATAATAATGATAAAAAACAAACAAACAAATAAATAAATAAATGGCAGTGCTCTGAACATTCACAGAAAATAAATACAATTAATCAGAATAAATCCAAACTCATAAACTACCAGAGATGTTAAACGTATAATTTACTCACACTCACATGTCTGGCATGATAAATTACATACATATATACATGCAATTTTTCAGAGGACACAATCCCCTCTTGGAGCAGCAGGTTCTCTGCACAATTCACTGATAACTGAGAAAACAATACCTCATCTCATTTAAATACTGACAAGAAACATTATAAATGTAAGTCCCTGTTCACATCCTAACAAAAGCTGAATAGTTTTATCTTTTCCTGGAGATCAGACTCAATGACACCATAAAACAACCTCTTAATGAGCACCCTCCATGCATCTCAATCCAAGCCGAACTTTAAACAGGAAGAACGACTGAACTGCTTCTAACGTCTGCAGAAAGCTCTTAGTGTATGTAAAACTCCTATCTGGAAGATTACATGTACAGCATAACTGGTATACAGGTACATCTCAGGAAATTAGAATATTATGAAAAAGCCACGCCGCATTGATGCAGTACTTCATGCAAAAGG
>JBAMIG010000003.1:22582455-22626385 GCA_037177335.1 Kiunga ballochi
GGTTGAAATGTTTGACTCTATGTGTAATGAATCTATATGATATATGGGTTTCACATTCTGAAATGACTGATGAAGAAAATTAAACCTTTTAATAATATTCTAATCTCCTGAGATGTACCTGTACATTCATGCGTGCAAAAGTAAAAAAAAGAAAACAAAAAACAAACAAAAAAACTAAAAGATAAAAAATCACAAGCAGCAAACACATCTTACTAACTTTACTGAAGTAAGTATTGTCACTGGAAGCATCGTCATCCCAGTCTACCCTGTGAAGTACAACCCAAACCCATTTAGACATGCATGCACATTTCCTCCATAAATAATAATAGTTTTATATTCCTCTTTTTCAGTATAGAACGCATCATTATAATAATGTAATACATGTAATTTTTTTTGCAATCAAACTGAAATCCTCATTTTTAAATTAAAACGACTGCTTTGTAATTTTTGGCTAAGATCTGAAACTGCTTCAAAAATCCTGAATGTAACCACAAGTTTTACTCTGTTTTTTTAAGTAACCTATTTTACCTATATCCTTACAGGTATTTATTCCTCTGTGGTTTTTCATTTTTTCTTGAAATAAGATCATTATTTGGAAACTTTATTTGGAAAAGTTTCATTTCATATGATCATTATTTGGAAACGCTTCATTAGTGTCAGTCCGTCCAAATGATCCTCTTGCTCAGAATGATATGGTGTAATAACACACCACGGGAATCTTCTGAAGGATGTTCAAGTGGCTCACATTCACAGTAAATCCCTCTTGAAAGGTAGTCAAGATCATACTTTTCAAAAAGGAGTGACTGCATTTTTTAATGAGAATTTTGCTCAGAAGGTAAATGAGAGTTTGGACCACAGATATATATATTGTTCATGTAATAACAGTAACAGTTTTCCTCTGAGAATGCTATGATGGGTGAATGCATTCCTTCACATTTGATTTATGACAGCTATGACCCCCACAGCAGAATGCTGATTTGACCCAACACAATTCAGACTAAATATATTAAGAAGGACAAGCTTGTATATCATAGGATACAATTGAATACATAGACAGATTTTCCTAAAACTTTGGTGAAGAGAAACTACCAGATTCATTAAAATTAATTTTAAAAAATGAGTGAAAACGATGCAAAATGTAGTTTAATCTGTTTTAATGTCTGATGCACGTAACAGTAAACAACATAGACAGTGAATGATGAAATAATAAGTCCATGCAGGTAATGAATTAAAGATATGACTCAACAATAAGTTAGTTGACGGTTGCTGAGCCGGTTTAAAAGATCTGGAGGGAAGGAGTATTATGCCAGGGCACTGAACGCTGTTTTTCATCCATTTCTGCTTTCCTTTAATCTGACATCTGTGTTGTCTCTGAAGAATTATGAAACCATTTTATGTTTCTTTGAACCACAATCAGGTAAAAGAGGTCGATGTCTCTGCCTCTTACATTAGCAGTCTAAAGTGTTGTATATAATAAAAAGCCTGCTTCTGTGACAGAGTAAATAGTTTAATTCCACTTGCCACACATTGTAATTAACTGTATAGCACTTTGGCATGTTAGGCTTTGGACGTTTCCTTTCAAATTCTGGCGTATTTACGTCATCAACTATGCTGATAGTTGCCAGTGTTGGGCGTCCAAGGTAAATCAGGTTGGGTGGTGCTCTGTATGTGGGAGAGGTTTTCTGTTCAATCCATTAAGTCTTCCATTTATTTACAGTGTATGTGCAGCCGACTACAAGCTAACGGTGCCTGATCAGCACTTTGTGCTTTATACAGGTAATAAAAACGTCAGAGACCAACCCACTGTCTCAGTGCACTTGTTTTACAAACACAACGCAGAACAAAATCACTGAAAAGAACTGAACCTGCCAATACCCAGATTGGCACGGTTACACTTCCTCCCATCGATTCCCTGACCAGGTATATTACTAATCAACCCAATAAGGTGGATTGAAACTGGGCTTTGTCAAAAGAGGGGAAACTAAATGGAAATTGTAGCATTATTTTAGAAACATATAAGGCTGTGAAATGAAGATCCTGAAAGAAGAGATGAGTATGTTTTCTCATGGAACATTGTAATTTGAACATATATAAACTGTTTTGCTTTGTCTTTTGCACACGACTCAGCTTCGTACAGTGCTGCACATTTGCCAAAAGTATTTTTAATTTGTCAGGTCAGAGAAGCGGTAACGATTCATTTCTAATTCCCTTTCTATATTTAGAAAACTCTTTTACTGATCGTCTTATTAAGGGGATCAAATAACAAATAACTTCTGCACTGCATCGTCTTCTTATAATCTCTAAAATCAATGAAAGTTATTAAAGACAAACAGCTCTGAGGCCGGTAAACAGTGGTTCCTATACATGGCACAAATCTAAAATAGGGGCAGCATGGAATAATTGATATGTTCTGTTGTGCTTTAGTGATTAATCAATGTCATTGTAAAATTCATGTTTGTTTGATTGAATGATTAAATGAAGGGGTTATTGCATTAACAATGATGGATGAGAACCAAGAACATCATCCCTGTGTGACAACAAATGTGTGTTTTACAGACAAATGCAACAAAAACATGATTCCAAAATATGCTTAGTAAAACCTGCAACTGATTCCTCAATATGTGTGATGTTAAATGTACACTAGAGGTTAGACTATTAGCTCATGGGTCTTTTCTTGTTCAGTTTGAAGGATGTTTGGCTGAATTTGAATTATTTCACATTTTTCAGTATCATCCATTTTAAGGACTTAGATCATTTATTTTATTTTTTTTTAAATACAATGCTGCAAAATCTTACAGTTTGAATCTAATACAGGCTGTTTATGCGTAAATCAGCTGTAAACTCCAGAAATGCACAGACTATGCAGAACAATAGTCATACACAGTAAAGGTTTTAGGAATGATTAAAGACTAAGGATGGAGAATGCATAATTGAATTAAATGTAATTATTAAAATGTTTGCTTAATAAACTTAAATAAAACAAGTCTGCAACTTAGTTGTAAGATGTTGTTTTCATCACTGCTGTCTCACAACCTGAGATGATGCCGTCGAATAAACTGGACATTTGACTCCATTTTCTTTATATAAGCAAAGGAATGGTCCCTTAAAGAAAGTAGAATTAGTCAGAGGAGGACAGTGAGCTTTTCTTGCCTTTATGGTCGTCAGTGGAGATTTAAACCAAATGAGACAAAGCCTGTGTTCAAGCAGCTGAACACTAAACGGAAGCAGTGAGAAACATCTGCGGCTACAAACAGACAAGCTGATGAAAAGAGCTTAAAAATGTTTCAAGGATCAGGAAAGGAAGCTTTGATGCAGCAGCAACGAATGACCAAAAAGCAGTCACATTTTCAGACCCTGAAACACTGTTGGTGACTGAATGGCGTCCTGAACTCCATCATGGTTGAGTAAATCCTCCTGCCACTAGTGAAAGCTCAGCACCCTGGAGTCTGGTAAGTTATAGTCTTACTTAAATGCAACAGGGGGAGGCCGGGACATTTGTCATAACTCCATGTAAACATGGAGTAGATTACGTAATGACGCAGAAGATCTAGACTTTTTAGGTCGAAATCAAATCCCGTTGTTTGGAACCACTTCAGTTGAACCAGCTTAGCTCTGGCTCAAGAACCAGCACTGAACCAGCACCCGTTCTTTGGTGGAAAGATCCTAAGAGAAACACACATTTAATGAGTGCTCCTAACCAGGATACAATGACAAATTAGCCTAATTTGCATTTGTTTGGACTTTGCACTTCTAGATTGAGGATATTTGAGCGAAGGGTGAAAATTGATGTCAGATTAAATAACAATGCATCAGATTTTAGCTCTATCATGTTTGAAAAAAAGGCTGAAATTCCATCATTTGGGACAAATATTTTTCTTTACCGATCACTAATTCATAGAATAACTAAAAAAGGATAATAGACAGGTTTCGCTCTTGGCTTCTGTATTAATAAGTAACTTTCTGACTTTAAAACTCTGCAGCTCAGACTCACTTGATGCCACAGTGGCATCTATTATTTGCAATCCACGCTGCCCAGCAGCGTCCTGGTACACCATACAACTTTTTCTACTGGGTTGCCATGATCATGCAGCTGAGTTTAGCTTTATGCATCACTTCACACTCTGGCAAGTGTCACACCAGCATCAATGACATCAAAATAAACTCTCCACAAACTTTTTATAAAAGTAGTCATTTTTTAATAATTCATTTAAGGCAATCCAATACAAAGCATTTCACAACCCACCAATATGACAATAATCATGTACAATAAAAACCCTTGAAATGTAAAATAGGGATTCATGCAAAACAATATTCTAAAAAGATCTAAACAATAAAGATAAACTGTGGAATAAGACTAAATGAACAAACTTTTAACCCAAAATGTGAACTGTAACATGCAAATTAGCTACAGTTTCTCTTTGAACCACTGATTAAACAGGAAATGTTACAGAAACCAGGCACAAGAGAGAAGAAATAGCATACAGTCCACTGTTATTGCCACATTTGGCACAAAAATGTGTGTAATTTGGATGGGCTGTGTCAAATGGCAGCACTGTGTGTAAAACACTACCGTACCTCAAAGAAAACATGCAGTTGATAAACAAATCCAGGCTTTGAAAAAGATTAACAGTAGGAGCAATGGCTTGTCATAATTTTCCAAAAAATAATTATCTTCAAACTTGTTATATTTTATGTAAATATTAAACCAAACATTTACAATAAGCTCTATATGAAATAAGACTTTCCGCCAAAACATCCAATTCCAAGCAGAAAACCTTTTAAATATATGGTTACTGTGGTGGCAAGGTCTTTTCCTGAAGCTTCTCAAGACGTTGTTTATACTAAACCTAAACAATGTGCAAAGGAAAATTAAAGACACAAAGAATACAACACGTATCAGTTTGTCGCTCTTTGCATTGCCTCTCCAATTTATGTAAAAATAACAAAAAAAATCTAGAGGCAAAAATAATGCACTCATATCTCACTGCAAACGAGCTGTTACACCACATTACATAGTCTAACTGGAGCCCAGGCTTATCTGTTTCTTGTGTTGCAGAACATAATAAATGACTCAAATTATTGTTTCCGGTCTTGACAACCATTAACAAATTTTCTCGCCTGCTTCTACAAACTGCATCCATCCATCTCAACTGGTTCTCAGTTCAGTCCTAAACAAGATGGAGCAACACCGAGGCCTCACTGAGCATTTCAGCTGAGATAAATTCCTTTTTCACTGCTTTGTCAATTTAAACGGGAAAGGCACGCTTTCAGACTGTCAATGATAAAACCAGGAGACAAACAGTATAATGAATAATTAATTACTCCAAGAAAATAAAAGTCAACGCAGAGAAGGAGACTGAATTGAAAAGTAGGAGGATCAACACCCCACTGTGGAGATGAGGGGTGTGTCAGATTTATTACACCTGGCAAAAATATTGCATTTTTTCTGTTTTGTCTAATTATTCTTGGGAGAAATGATTTTGAGTAAAAAACAATTCAATTAATTTTCCAGACCTCGCACAACCTTAGTCAAATCAGAGGTTCTGTTCCCTCAACAACAATAAAGACTTTCTACAGGATGTCCAGGTTAAGATGACACTTCACACAAAATCCTGACTGAATCATCAAATCTGTTAAGAGAAGTTCTGCTGAGATGTTTCAGTGTTAGACTGACCTACATTAGCTCCACTGAAGTCAACATGCAAGCTTGGCTAAAAATGGAACAAGAGCAGAGAGTGCAAACCTCAGCTGGATAAAACATAAAAACAATCCTCCTTTATTCCAGAAAGCTTTTTCTTCAAAGTGGGAAATTGTTTTAAATGTTTTTTCTTCCTCTGAATATGGATAGGTGTAATGTTTTAAGAGTAAGAGTCTTAAGTATCCCATTTATACAGTGATGTCATTTTCTTTTTCTATGCCAGTTGGTTTTTCTTTGCTACCCAGAGAACATGCAGAGCTGCATCCAGTGCTTTTAATGTTTAAAGATTACTTGCTTTAGTGCTGCAAGCACCTTAAGTTAAACATTACATTGTAATAATGAATGTTCTGGGCTGTATTGTGCTTTGTGAACACAAATTGTACATATTCCACCTGATTTCATATTATTTTTCTTGTCTGGGTAAATGATGATCCAGTGACATTAATATAATTAATCTATTTTTCTCTATCGCTCTTTTTTCTGTTTTATTTTCCTGTTTTGAAGAGCTCACAACTGGACTTTTTTTTCTGTGGTGCCATATTGTGGAAAAGAAAAAAACACGAAATAGGCTGTAATTATTTAGTAAAGAAATAATCCTTGGATGCAATTCTTGCATAGCAAGTGAAAGATGACATTATTCTGAAGACTTTCTGAGCGCTAATGGCGCTTTCCTTAGCAAAAACACAACAGCCTCGTCGATAGTGTCAAACACTGCTGCCTCTTTAAATTGATAAACTGGGAAGCTTGTCTTTGCTCATGTCCTGAGAGTACACTAGGTCTTACAGGACTAATACAAACCTTTAACACCGGTGAAAAGAAAATGGAAAACAGGAGATGAATGATGTAAGTGACCCAAACTGGTGTTAAGTCCTGTAGCTCCTAACTCCAGCTATATCATAAGCAGTGTTTTATTTGTTCATAATAGATTTACATTGAAGCATTTGAGCTCAATGACGAATATTGCTACTAAAAGACAAAGATTTAGACATTTTCTACATTTCCAGATATTTTACAATCTGAGTAATTTAGACTAACAGGCTGGATTTTTCTTTAGTATTTCATATGATGTCAAAGATCACAGCTCAACAGAGCCAAGCTACCAATTACTTCAAATGGATCGCTTTTTACAGAGTAGAACCAGCAGACTGCAAAATGTTTCATATGTGTAAAAATGATCATTATTTTATATAAAAACAAAAAAATTAAGGCTATGCAGAGCAGTTCTGAACTCTGGTCACCAGAAGCTTGTGATGCATTGCAGGGAGAAGAGCTCGATATTAAATAAAAATCTCCGGGGGCTGATTTGAACATGGAAGTCATGCGGCCGCTGGTGTGTAACCAGTTACATTTCAGTGAAAATGTCTTTGCTCCATTGGTGGGATTTTAAGGATAGGATCAAGGCTGGAATAACTCGCCACTAAAAAAGAAACAAAAAGTAAAATAGTGAAAAAGATGAGTTATTATCCACAAATGGCTTAATGTCTGTCGTGTGTCAGTTCATCCATGTAAGAAATCTTTTTATTTATAACAACATTTACACATTGATTTTGTGTCCCCACCATGATGCAGGTCCCAACTGGACATGAAAGTGTAAGCTACACAAAGTCACTTTTTTGCTTCATGTCTGAGTCATTATTAAAATGAATAAGTAGAATAATTTATTAGCTTTTTTTCTCCTTTTGCATCATCTGTGATTTATCACTGTGCTAATGTATATTATTTTTTAATAACTGTTTTTTTGCACAACCAGAAAAAGGGTCATTTACTGAGAGGTTAAAGTGTAAAACATTTTAAATAAGCATACCTAAAATGATTAATGCTCTTCATGTCCAGCTTAAAGGCATACTGAAGAAGTCTTAACTGCAACTATATCTATTATTTTTTATTATTATTATTATTACTACGTCAATAATGAAAATAGTTGCATTAAAAAACAATTTCACCTGCAGGAAACAAAACAAAATATTTTTTGAAAATGAATTAATAGCAGCACTCTGGCAGGATAATCTTGTTGTACTGGGTTTTTAGTTGTGCTTTTCATTTGCAGTCATTAGAAAAGGTTGAAATGAATTAAGTTTTCATGGTGTTCAAATCAAAACTAATAAATGTCCATGCCGCTCGGAATAATATTTTAGGTTAAATATAGGGAAATGTGTGTTCAGTCTCATTCAACATGCTCATATAAACATTTAGGTAATAAATAGGACAGGAGGTGGTGATTAGAAAGCCTCACAACTGTTTTAGCAGGTATGGAAATAATCCCCTAATATAAAAAACTTATTTGAGAAGGAAAAAGGTGCCTGAAAATATCACTGTATTAGGCCACAACAATGACTGACGAGCAAGGCTTGGGTCAAAGTTCACATGTCCTGATACATTTAGAGAAACATCCACAGACAGGCACAAGTTTCAACCACAATATGACCTTTTTTCTACCAACCTGCTGTCAAATTAGATGCAAAACAGTCAGTGCCCGAAAGGCTGTTACCAACAAGTCCTGAAAATTTTGGTTAGTCTCAACTGAAGAGAGACTACAAATACATGTGTCACAGAAGAAACAAACAACAAAAAAGAACAGAAAAAAACGTCCTCCTCCCCTCAATAAAATCCTCCTGGTGTCACTGGCAGGGTATGGCACAAAACTGAGCCCTAAGTTCCCGCTGTGCTGTTTCCTGTTTCACCCCTTCACCCCACAAAACAAAACAAAACCAAAAAAAGAAAAGGAGGTAGAGTTCTCATTGGACTCCGATTGGCTTCGGCATGCTATCAGTCTTCAGTGAAAAACCAGGAAAAGGACCTCAGATTTGTGTGTGGTGGTGTGTGTGTCCGGGTGGTGTGTAGGGAGGTGGTGCAGGGTTGGGTTTAATCCCCCGGCTCTTCATGTAGGAGATGAACTGGTCAGGGATTTCTGCAAGCACGTCTTTAGCCAGTCGTGCCATGCTTAACACGTGGTTACCAGTCCGGTCCATGTAATCTCTGAAGGGAACAAACTGAGGAAGAACAACAGACATGCAAATAATTATAACATCATAAAAATATTGTTAAAGAATAACTGAATGGAAAAAATGCCAGAGGACATTTGTTTTTGACTGTTTAACAGAATGCCAACAATAGTTTTGGACTACTTCCGTTATGCAGACTTCCAGAAGGCTTAGGTTTAAACCTCTATGTTTGTCAACATTTGCGGGATCTTGCAAGCATGATATGCAAATCCATCACTAATCCTTTTCTCTGGCTTTTCTCAAGTGAAAAGGGAAATGAATGAGCATAAGAGACAGAAAGGACGTTTTCAACATGAACTTGGGAAAGGAAATAAATGCTTTGTTTATTTAGGAATAGTGCATCAGGGAATCCTTAGGAAATAGTTTTTGCAACAGAGTAAGCTGCAAAAACGGCATTTTATTGAGTGATTTATTTAGAATAAAGCTAAAAATAATCCTTTTTCTGCTACTGTGTGAGACAAAGTTAACATCACTGCTATAAAAGAATTCAGAAAGCCCCGCATATCGTACTTTGACCTCCACACATTGGAATAAATCTTCAGTTTTGACACCTCAAATGGAGACAAATGCAAAATCTGTGTAGCTGAAACGGTTTGACAGATGTGTGAAGAGACACATAAGGTTTTCAATAGCAACTCAATATCAAACAGTTTGTATTCATGTGGCCATGTGCATTCATAGGAACCACATTTACAACCTCACCTGCCAGCACAGACAGAAGGTGTTAGAATGTGGCAGCATATCAGTGTATGTAAGATGCAAATAAAATGTTACAATATGCCATAAGGAAGCGGCTAAGTTTAGCAGTGAAGGACCACAGAAACCCAGACTGCCTGTGTTTTGTAACTCACCATGTCGCACTGAAGACTAATAAAGGTGTAAATGAAAAACTCACACATTCAAATGTGTGAGGCCCCAAGCTCTGCAGTGAATTTGCCTTTCACACTTTTACTTTGAGAATGAAGAGGTAGGGGCCATCTAAGCATTCAAATGGTCAGCGTACTCATTCACTACTCTTTGAAGCACTAGAGAAAGGGACGTCTTGCTTCTGCAACACTTAGAGCCAAGTGCAGGTATTGGCTTATCGTCACTGCAGGGGAGTCCGGTGTCAATCCTTGAGAACAACAATCCTGCTGGTTTTAATGTGTCCCTGCTCCAACATACATGACTCTAATTAATAGATCATTGTGCAGAACTTTACAGGCTGTTGAAGTTTGACATTTTAATTCAAGTGTTTTGAGGCAGGAACACGTTAAATCGGTCGGTACTGGGGCCCCTGGGTATGAACTTGTGGCATCCGTTGTATAGTCACCTGAACAATGTCTCTTTCTGCCAGTTTTCCTCGGGATGAGATCCTGATGTCATCACCATCCAGTTCCACCATAGCTAAAAGACAAAAGATCACACACATGCATGAGTGTGTGTGTGCACATGCAGTGTTAGAACTCAACTCTGCTGCTTTTAGGACAAGGTTGATAAACAACCAGCACAAAGGTTCAGTTATCACAAAAGACTTTCAGCATTAACAAAACTAAAGGAATATTGAGCCATACAGACTTTAGTGCTGGCTTAATCAACTATTTTTTATTATAGATTGTGACATTTACAATCATCAGCACTGAACCGTGAAAACCCAGCAATTAACCTCAACCATTTCTACACATACCACATCCATACCTGCATCCACCTTCGCTTTTGCTTCCTTCCTGAGTCAAATGAAATTTTACTTAGTTTTCTTCCCTGTGAATTAATGCTGAGGTTTGTGCTTTGTCCACAAATGTTAAGTCTGTTATTGGTTTATGTTTAAATATTGTAAAGAGTACAAAGCTGAATATCCCTACAGAGAGAAATTAAACAAACAAAGACACAAAACCATACAAACTCTGACAGATATAAATCCTTTTAATCATGTCTTAAGACCCACCAGTAATGAGAGCTGGTATATTTCTCAGCACAAAAACCTTTAAAATGTTTCTCCACAATATTTCAGCTTTGTGGTCGTGATGGACGTTAAAACCAGGTGCAGCAGAAACCACAAGCATCTGTTTTAGGAACATATTGTAATTTAAAACTGACAGGGTGTGTGTAGGTGGGCAGAGTTGTGTGATGTTCTTTAATAAATGAACAAATCTCTGCAGAGTGCTGATGTCTCAATAGTTTGCAGCAGATAGAATTTGGGGTTGCATTTTACATTTTGCATGGATATGAAATTGAAAAAACATCATTGATACAATAAAAAATATAAAATTACTGTACCATCAAACTCCGCCTGGCCCACTCCAACAATGATGATGGACATGGGAAGCTTGGCTGCCTGTGGAGGAAATTACAAGCAATAAGATTTCCCTTAAGAATTCAACTTGTTTGTCAAGTTTTCTCTTATTTCTGCTTGCTATTCCATGTATTAGAGCCCAAATCTGTTTTTTATTTCTCTTGTCATATAACTGCACCTATCACTTATCTGGAGACAGCACTCTGTGCTGGTTATCAGACTTTGGAGCTGCGTGTCACCTAAAATGCTGGGACAGCAGGTAAGTCGTTTCCGTACTGATTAGGTTTTGATAGCTGCACAATCTTAACATTACTGGTTTGTCACATGAACCATCTTCACAAAAACACCAAATGAAAAAACCCACAATTTTTATCTCATAATTCACAGCTTGGATGGACAAAATGCTGACCTGCAAAAATAACTGTGTGCTGACAAACTATAAGATGTTGGTTGACTTGACCACATAGAGGCAAAAAAGGGGCAAATCTACCAGCAGACAGCTTGATAAGGTCTTACAAGGGAGGTGATGGATGAGCCAGGAGAAGATGGAGGGGGAGGACGAGCCAAATTCAGAGAGGACAGCAACCGTCCTCATTCACCCTCCCAGCCACTCCCAAACTCCACCATGAGTCCGATGACTCTGCAGTTATTCCCTCAACTGCCTCCTCATGCAGGCAAACCTTGATGGAAAACCAGGTTGCAGAAATAGCAAATTACAGCAACATGTCAGAAACAGAAATTTACGACACATCAATGGAACTGCATCCCTTTTTGCTTCATCTTCATCATAGATGTTGCAGTCACACAGTTTAAAATCAAAGGTAAACCAGTGATTATTCTAAATATTCAGGCATTAGTTATTCTGACAACAGTCAAGGGAAAATAATCTTCTTGGTATGAAATCTAAAAGCTTCCTGATTGTGCTTTTACTGGTCAAAGCATGTGTGCAGTGCAGGAAACGTCTGGCATTTTCAGAAAACTCACCAAAACACATTCACAATGCTCAAGAGAAGTTTGCTGGGGATTCATTATTATCTCTGGGTTTTAGGATCCAAAAGAGTTTTGCAAATGAGACCAAATCTGTCCAAATATGTCCACCTTCTAATGGACACTTTTGTCTTTGGTGTCCACGGTGCTCCTGTGCAGGGATCCACGGCACTGTGATGTGTTTTACACATGTATTTTACTTGCATACCATGAAGTTTACAGACCATTAGCTGAAGTGGAAGCATTTCCCACAACTCATTTAAACCCCAGCGTTTTATCATAGCTAAACTCACCTGGGAACCATTTAGAGTCAGGTGTGTGGTTTGCAAAACGGTACTTCGTTCCTCAATTTTTATTGAGGACATTTTTTCATATGTTCAACAATAAAGCAGAGTCTCCTCAGACTGATGACTCCACAAATAGTGTGAAAACTTTAGGTTTCCTGGAGTCACAAGTATTTACAAAGTACTGAGATCAAGTGCATTTTAACCTCTAAATAGTGTACAGTAACAAATCAGACTACCTCTTACTGCCACAAGGTTAGGGACATTTCCATCTCCTTACAGCATTACAGTGCATCAATGTGATCATCAATGCTCAACACATCTCCTGCCAGTGCGTGTCCTCCCACACTTGCACACACACTCACACGAGCATTTTCAGGCCTCTGTGCATGTATGCGTAGCTACAGACAAACACCCACTCACATCAGAACATCAAATGCCACCAGAAATAATCTGGCAATCCACCATGCCCTACTTTCCCCACCCTCCTGTCATCCTGTCTAGCAGAAGATCTGCGGTCTAATGAGACAACAAAACAAAACATGAATCAACACTTCAACAACTCACTCTATGTGTGCTTCTTAAAGCCAGATGTCATGCATGTGTGCAGCCTGAATGCTGTGTTCCTGCAGTCATAAACATGCATAGGAAAACAGACTTGTGGATATGTTTTTAGATGTTAGTTTCTAGCAGAGTCAGCAGTCAGAACTCTATTTCATTGCAGTCCATAATTTTCTGTAAGTCACACATTCTTTGTTAAAGAGATCCCTGGATTTTTGTAAAAGCTTGTGTTCTGTTCAATCCTGTTCACAGGGGGACAAACTTATGAGTATGAGTCCATTTACAAACTTAAGTCTTAAAAAGGAAAACTGATTTAATTTCATATATTTAAATATATGTCTTTCATTTTCTAAACTCACATAATCTACAGTGGAGTGTCAGCAAAGTAGGTTTGGCATTTGTTCCTGAATGGGTCTAATTCTAACTTTTTATTAACTAATTTTTATTAAAATTATAGGAATTTTTAATATGAACATTTATACCTGTGAGGTAGGGCAGTTTTAAGTATGTGCAATAACTCCAAAAAGTTCCAAACAGATTTAGCAAAAATATCAAAATTAGATGTGGATCCCAGCAAAATTCTGGATACTACGACCCAGAACGGGATCTTTGGCCCTGTCATCACTAAAATGGAACATATTAACATATAACTATGTAACGAACACCACAATACAGCCAGGACACTGTTTATTTATTATGATAACAATGTATTCATATAAAATGATATTATTATAATAAAGAGTGAAAATCACACTATGGATGGAAACTAGATGCTTGGTGGAGGACTGCAGTCTCAGGAGTTTTTTTTTGTTTGTTTAACAATGTAACAAACTTTTGCACTTATCATAAATAAAAATGCAACATGATTATTGTCTAGATTTTTTAAATACATATTACAGCTACAATCTGACTCCACCTTTAATATTTTGAGGTCAAATTTAATGATACCTCACCAAGCTGCCACTGTTGTCATTTCAATAAATTATCTTTGGTATAATTTCATGTCAAAATCTATTTATAGCTCAAATTCAAATTCAATCTCACTACAACATGATGTAAAAAAGCAACTAAAAGAAGAGTTAAAAGTAAACGTAGTTGCTAGGCAACAGTAGATAGTAGTGAGAAACCACAAGGAGATATCTTTAGCTTTATTGGATGTAAGAATTCTCTATCTGGGCAAGTCTTCATAGCTCCCAATTAAGTAGAAGATGAAATACTAAACCGGAATAAGTCTGTGCATTAAAATAAACACACACAGGAGAAGGTCTGCATTTCTCTACAGATAAATGCTGAGACAGGGCTTTGTTTAACAATTCATTTATTACAAACACAATTTGCAAGCTAGTGTGTAAATATGCTGTGCTTAAGAAACAGTATAAATACATAGATACAATATATCCATCTGTATGCAGATTTGCTATGTGCTTCCGTATAATTTCACCTGGTTGCAGAGATTTCTGGTCTACAATCAACAGTCATGTTAAAAAGCTGAACTAACTAAATGTTTTCTGAAGTTAGCTACGATGCAAAGCCATGATATGTTTTCCTGCATGACTGGCAACGTTTGTAGTAACCATCAGCACCACATTTTCCCTAGCTCTGTAGCGTCTACTGGTTCACATTTCATCATCAAATACTCATTTGTATAGCTGCATCGATTCCTTCTGCTCTTTGCATTGTAAAAATATGACTTTATGTCGAGCTGTAAATGTTTTTTCACGGTGAATCAGAAATGATGGTGATGGAAACTTAGACTAAAGGACATGAAAAAGAAGCAGAGACAGACAACACATTTGAAAAAGAAATGTAACTTACATGATGATTTTGGAACTGATCAAAAAAGGGTGACAGAAGAAGGGAGAGGATGAGGTAAAGACAAAGAAATCTTTGATGTGAAACATGCAGAAAGACAGAAAAGGGTCTTTGTATTTGTAAGTGAGGGAGTAATATGGTTCAGAGGAGAGAAATGAAATTAGGGATACAAGCTGTGAGTAGAGGAGAAAGCTGCTGGGTGATTGATGGGTGGAAGTCTGTAGCAGAATCCATTGTAACTGATAAACATACTGTTTTCCACTGCACAATGTGTTAGCATGTTGTCCCAACATGTGGAAAGTCCAGATGTTTTTGCATAGTCGTGCACATAAAACTAACTGTGTGAATCTGTTTCTTGGGTTTCTCTTAAATTTACCTTTGAACATCAGTAAGTGTGAGTATGGCTTTCATAACCTCAGCGCTGTGTCCTCCCTCACCCAGGACCCGTGGAGTGCAAAAAGAACAGCAGTGGAAGCGGCAAGCATCAGTAGGCCACGGGGCTGGAGGCAGTGAGATAGAGCAGCAGGCAAGATCTTAAAAGGAAGGTGTGGCTGTTCTAATGTTTTGACTAACAGTCGCAAATTCCCTTTAAATCCAGTCTGCTGGGTGTTCTGTGCCTGTGGCAGGCTGAGGATGAGGAACAGGAGTGAAGAAAAGAGGGAGAGACCAAGGGAAAAGAAAAGGGAAGGAAGGCAGCCACCTGCTGTTTAAAGCTGAAAGAAAAAAGGAGTGAGGGCAAGATCCAGGGAAAGCTCTGGGGATTAAAGCACAATGTTGTGCTTTGTTGTTTACTGAGGCAGCTGCTTATTTTAAACTGCAATGCATGGTGAGATTCTTCTGATGGGAAAGGTATAGAATAAACCTGCATGTAATATATGAGTCTAATTGAACTTCACTCTTCTGAAATGAAAAATTTGCAGACATTTGGATGAAATTCTCATGTTATATAAATCCATTATTTGTATCTTATATAATGAAGTGTTATTAATAATAATTAGTTAATGCTGCGTGGTGTTTGGTGTGACAGGCACAAAGAACGAATGGCTGCAGAAAATGCTAAACAACTGAACAATAAAAAAAACACAAGTAGCATTCATCAAGCACTGAAAGCAACAAAAGCAAAGATCACTTCCTCCTTTTTTATGGCTTACTTTGAACAATCTGTTAACAGATATGTCACTTTTATTATGCAATGCATACTGGTTTAATTGACCATTGGTTTTGCACAGTGATGTTTTGCATAAACAGATATAACATTAATATATTTCAGTAAACATAGCTTATTGTAAAGTGTCACTCAGGGTAAAGACCAAAACTAAAGACTGTTAAAAGCCTGTGAGGAAAGGAACCCATCACCCATTAGTTGATTTATTACCCAAGTAAAATGTGAGCTTATGGTCTGGAAAACTAGTTTCAAGCCTCCAATTCTTTCAGTGATATTAACACATTAGTTTATAGTCCAAGCGTAATAAAAGATGTTCACTGGAGAAGACCACCATCATTATTTTATATAATTAAAATAGCTATAGACATCTTTTGGCTAATAAAAGTCACTCTTTCCTTACCAATCTGTTCCTCACAGTCCAGTGGGTCATGTCACAAAGGAACAGGCCATCTTTAATACCCAGCTTAAGCTTTTCAAACGTACATTTTGAGTTTATATGTGTTGGAAAAATGATATTTGGTCTTTTATTTGATGGTCTTATGTAGAAGTAAATGCTTCTTTGGACAGCACTCTGATACGTCCTTTTTATTTATTTATTTTTTATTATAAAACTGTGCCCATAAAGTACAAAGAAAAAGTGAGCTTCCCCAACTCTCCCATTCTTACATTTACAATGGCTTCTTTGGTCTGGGCCATATCTGAAATGACGCCATCTGTGATGATGAGGAGGACAAAGTACTGCGAGCCATCCTGCACTGCTGCTGCATACCTGAATACACAAATTTAATCAAGTATTAGAGGATACTGCCTTCTGTTTTATTGTGAAGACATTTTCAATGTGATCTTTTAACCCCTTAAAACAAAAACCTTTCCAAAGAGAGCGTTTATTAGTAGATTAATCAAAAAGATCAATGTGGAAGATAAGCTGACAGGACATGCATTATCAGGAGCTCCCACCTCATGGAAATTCAATAGAACGTTTTTTGTCAGTCCCGTGGTTCAGAAACCACTCGACATAATAGCTCACAAATTCAAAGAGATTAAACAGGCAAACAATCAAGGCAGAAACAAAACAGTCAGACAGGTTCTTGTCTTTAATAGAATTTCTGTCTGTATGTGTTGATCCCTACAAATGCTAAATACAAACTGGTTTCATATTCCTAAAACAATGGCTCGATGTCATGATTTAAAAAGTGTCTATCAATTTGATCAATTCCATCATGTTGTGATCTGGTAGCAAATTGTTTTTAAAAGACATCAATAAAAGAAATAAAGGGACAGAAAGGTGAAATTTGATGAAAGTCCCGTCAAAGTCCAGTTTGTTTTGTTTTCTGTGAGGATTTAACCCTGAAGCCACCAGTTTTAAATGTGAAAACATGCTGAAAATAAGAACAAATGTTGGAAATGAACCATTTAAAGATGGCTGTGAAATTTCATATGGCTGCATTCCAGTTGGCAGCTGAATTAGATTACCGTAGATTAGATAGAACTATCTCTATGCGCTATGACCTAATACACATATAATTATTGGCTTTTGTATTTATTTAATCTTAGTTTCAAAACTACCCTTTTGAATCATTCGTCTGATCGCCTGTGATGCACTTCCTCATTTTACAAAAACAGCCATCATTTGAGATGTCCAAAATTGTTGGCGTACCAATATTATCGGCCATTATCAGCTTTAAAATATAATATTTTAGATCATTGATAGATTTTTACTTTTTGAATGAATATTTACACAACTTGTACAGATGATACCCTCCTGCGACATTTCCTCTAACTCAAAGTGACAAAATAGCTTGTCAGATAGTTGTTTGTTTTGCACAATTTGTAATAAATCCTGTGGCTGTGACATCATCAAACTGCGTCGTCACTTTGAGCATAAAGGGCTTGGAAATTTTAAGTGTCTGCAAACATCAAATTTGCTGCAAAGCAGATGTTATGTTTGATTTTCCTGCAGTTATTTAGTTTTTCTCTTCATATAGGGTTGGAGGGGCGGTTCAGTATTGGATAAATTTTTCTTTTATTAGACCACCCCACCCCCACCCTTATGTATTGTGTTATATTAAAAATTCACACGTCTCTTAGCTAATGGTTTAAAGTGGTGTTTAAGCTCTCTTTTAGGAGACATGGCTCAGTGTGTGTTGCAATTTTGTGACTTTGGCGCTTAAAGGGTTAAAAGTGACCCAAAGATCAGTCTAACAGATCCATTAACTGCATCTGTAATTAATCTAAGCCAACATAAAATCCAGCTCATTTGATTGTCCTTGGTCCATATTAATGAAAAAACTAAATAATTTCTAATGACTTAATCAGGGATTACCTCAAAATATAATTCCTTTAATTAAAGAAAACAGAGAAGAAACATGAAGAGATTGATATTAAAGTTAAAAATATATTAACTGATCTTTTATCTTAAACAAGGGGATTATTTTTGGGCCTTTTTTAAGAGCTTTTACCTGTGTTGCTTGCTCACCTGGCAACATGGTTCACCACAGGAGCAAAGTTAGTTGGCCCATATAACTGCACTGTTTTCAAACTTTGATGATATGCCTCCAGGATGCCTTCAATACCATTACAGTAAGGATTCTCCATGTTTCCATTCTGAAAAAGGAAAAAAACAACAACAATTTTATAGTTTAAATGGGTGCATTTAGAGACAAAGAAGCAATCTCAGTAAATTAATGTCTGCAAACACCTAAACAACGTTTTAATAAAGTTTTACAATCACATAGGAGACTGAGGAGAAAAACAAATAGCTTAATATGGAAAATATTCTCGGTGAGAATAAACTGAACTGAGCCATCGGTGACATGAAGTAATGAGGATTTACCAAAGGGAACTCGTGAGATACCCTCCCATCCGGTGGCAGTTTGGCTCCAAATCCCAGAGCTGGGAACATCTTGTCACTGTCATAATCCTGAATGATCTCCCCCACAGCTTTCAGAGCCATGGCGTAAGCATTCAGCTGGTAAGGGTTCATGTAATGCAGAGAAGTGGACTGGGACGGGTTTCCTGGTGACACATTAACCAGTCATTAGGTCACTATGGGAAACAACATGGAGAATCTTCTGTATTTTAACAAGAAAGCAAGAGACATGTGTTTGCTGCAACTATTAATTACATAATTCCCCTAAAGTTGCTTTTAAAAATGTTTTTATAAGATAATAACTCTGTCATGCTATAATTATCTCCAATTATATCCATGACAAAATGTAATCTTGTTGGTCTGGATCTCGCATCACAGTGAAAAGCTTCTCTCACTAGTTTGCGTCTGAATTGGATCAGAAGTGTGAGTTTGGACAGCCGAGCATCTGCTGCAGCAACGATTAATGCAAACATCAAGGCCATTCTCATCCCACCATGTGGCATAATGATCAATTCAGGCTTTTCATTGGAAATGAGCTGAACTTATAAAGAGGTTCTTCTGTCATTTTGGCCTATCAAAGCACTTTAAACACACACCATTAAGGTTTTAGTTGTTTCCCTGATCCAACACACCTAATTCAAATTAAACGACTCTCCACAACAGCTTGTTGTCTAGTTCTGCCCAATCATGTTGACCAATGACTGTGATTCAGGTATGCTGCAGTAGGAAACCTCCAAAAGGTGCAGGAGAGCACCTACCCCTACAACAGGGCTATTGTAGCGGTAAGGAGAAGTGGTGTATGTGGTGCAAGCTAAATCTTGATCCATGTTAATATATATAGTAATTTTATTTTTGTATGGGGACCCAAGTAAGTCTAGGTGCTGCCTTGATAGCATCTAATGGGGAACCTGCATACACATACACAAATAAATAAACACAGGTAAAAAAAATCTCCATATATGGAATTTACTGATAAAACATTAAGGGGGAAAAGACTCATCAGAAAAGGCTCTACCTTTCTAAAGACTGAAAATCGACTTGCCACAAAAAAAAGCAGGACTTTCTATTTTTGCTCTCCTCTCCCAACACAAACTTTGATGTCGGCATCACTCACCATTAGACGCTGTGAAATCAATGGCCACAGTGAAATTGATCTGCGTCCTACAAGAAAGTTGGAGAGGAAAAAAAAATCTGCGTTGGGGACCAGCCAGCAACAACAACATGCCAGGCATCTTTTTAATTCCTGTGTTGTTACTGCCTGAGTCATGCAAACATGTGCATTAATAAAAACACAATCTGGGATGAAAAAAAGCCCTTAAAGCAAACGGAGTGGATCAGAAACATACAACACAAATGGTGATTTTGTTTGTTATTATCTGAAAATCAGAATACGACGACCAGCTGTGTGGATGAAGACGCAAACCGCAGTCACCCAGTTGTCAAATAAGATTTGGGTGATTACTTCCCATAATATCCAACTTTCACTCCATGGGTGCAAGCAGGAGGCACCTCTGAGACACCGAGTCTGGAAATGAGCAATTAGACTGATGGAGCACTTAAGAGCAAATCATAGTCCAATTTTCTCTGCTGATGAAGCTTTCTCCTCTTCTTCCTAATTTACGACAATGAGACGAGGCCCTCAGGGGCTTTAACGGCAGCCTCTCATGAAAGTCACCAGAGAGAACAGGGAAAGAATGATTGTAAAAGAAATGAGTTAAAGATTGACATTAACCTTTCATTTTGGGATGGGGGGAATATGCCACAGCCTGACTCTGGTAACCCTCAGCAATAATTAAACAGCATTTCATTAATTTATAAAGAATTTAAAAATGTACTACATACCCAGCGGGGAAGGTTGGAAAGCAAATCATTGATTAAAAATAGGACTTTTTTTTAGCTTTTTTTCCCTCAAAGTTCTTTATATGAAGCCTTAAGTTAAAGGTCAGTAGCAGGGAAAAAACCAGCTGTTGTCGACTCGTCGCTCTGATTTAGCCTCGTACACTGATCCTTTTCGACACATGCTCAAGAAGATTCCTGTTTATTTTTCTTATCTTTTGCTTCGTTCTCTCCTGGATAGAGTTGGGTAAGCTTTTACCCTAAATTTCCTTCATGTAGATTACTGTAAAATCTTAAATGCAGATCCACTCACATCAGATTTTATCCAAACAGCTGCACTGTTTCAATTGTTCTTTTGAATTTCCACTTCACAAGAACACTTCCATCTATTTGAAATTCAAAGCCGGTAGGAGGTAATGTCATTGAAGCCATTAACCTCATACGAGTGATACGAGTGCTTTGAACCATAATCAATACAGAGAGATGGTCCCTCATTACATTTCAGACATATCATGTCCTTACTCCTTAACTGCTCTTGCACTGAAAGACTTGAGAATAAGAAAAATCAACAGTCTGATGACACCTCATTTCACCTTGGGGCCACATGAAAATGAAAATGCTTTTGAACTTTTTAGTGTTTAATTACTTTGCTTTAATAAATACAGCACTTGTCAAGTAAGGGAAATGAATCATTCAGTTTTTTTTATCATAATGGAAAAAGAAAAGAAACAACAAAGGAAAATTTAAAAGAAAACAGTGTAGAAAAAGGTGGGCGTTTGTAATGTTTTGTCCAGCATACGTAATATTTTGACCTAACTTTAATCTGTTTTCTAAGATGCTTTGTGTTTGTGGCAGCCAAATCGGTAATGTGTCATCCAGCGAGTGCCAGAGTAATGTTAAAGGCCAGAATGATGAGGACGATATTTGTCTGAAGTGAGGTCACTAAACCTTAAGGTTATTGTATCATAAATCAGCCAAAGCCAAGAACTGTCAGTAAAATCTGTCACACTTGTCAGCTGCTCCAGAGGACATGAAAAGCTCTGACAGGAGACCTGCTGTGATGAGACAGGGGAGATCAAAGTGCAGCCCATCCTGCCTGGGAAGACACACTTCACCTAGGAATTACTTGATGTGCACATGTCAACCAGTGGTGCTCAAACCAAGTTGAAGCTGAAGGTCTGTTAGGATTATTTAAAATTAAGCTATTTAAACATGTATTTGACCCTTTACCTCAGGCAGCCTCTTTGACCCTTCAATTGACTTTTACACTGCTGGTGAAAATGTTGTACTTCTATCATATTCACTATTTTAATTAAAGAAAGTGCTGTGCATAACATTAGCATTTTGTATTAAATATCTGTGTGCTACTAATTTATGAATAAAACTACATTAATATGTGTAAAATGAAGTGTGATATTTCCTTGCACCTCTGCTTGTTATGAACGCACTTTTAACAAGGTTTATCATGTGACTACAACTGTTTCCACATATGCACTGCAGCTCTGAAAGCACTGTTCTAACAGGTTACTTGTCCATATGAAAGTGTCCAAAACAGGGTAAGTGTATTTTTTGCCATGTAGGTTTATCTATATTTATTCTCATGCTGACTCTACATAATACAAGAGGATACAGGAGGAGATAACTCTCCCAAGAACTCTTTGCAACCTGTGTACAGGCCGCTAAGCTTATAACAGTCACTATTACCCGTGTTGTGACCAGACATGCATGTAAAGATTAGAGATGAAGTACTTCATCCACCATCCTATCTAAGGCAAATAAAACACTGATTCCTTTTGGACACATTTTGCATCATCTTTAACCATCCGAAGATGTTTTCTGCTGAGTTGTCGTGCAACTGATTCTTTGGTCATTCTGTGACAAAAACTGCAAAACTATTAAGCTACCAAAACCATTCCATGATTTCTTCAAGCATGCAAAGATTCATTCCCACTCACCCTCCTTTGATGTAATCTAAGAAGGTGAACTCTGATTCAACGGAGAATGAGAGCAGTGTCACCTGTGAGTTAAAGACAACAAGAAAGAGCTGATCAAATACAGGGTTATTGCTCTTTTTCTCCTTATACTGTAAATCCTACACCTCCACATCCTGACGTAGTTCAGCACAGAAGATTGCTCACATACTGAAGGATAGGAAGAAGCAGCTGTTGTGATTACTGAGGCATTTGCATAGCCTGAGGACGAGTTTGGAGAGAAGATTAGATGCATTTGTATGCATTACTCGCTCATGCACACAGTGTAGGGAAAGCTGTATGGAAATTGGTGTCAGTTAGTTTCTGGTGTCGCTCAAGCCTCTGATGTCTTTCAGGTTCCTCGGTGTCTTCATCCTGATTTTGTCCTGCTTGGACGTTTTAATGCAACCAATTTTCTTCTTTTAGGGACTTCAACACAAACCGATTTTTCTTCTTTACTCTTTTATTTCTTTTCCATCATCCATTCTTTTGCAGAAAGATTTATTTAACTTGTATGTAACTTAATTACCTTCCAGTGGAAAGGGGACATTTTTTTATAATGCAGAAAACACTAAATTTCCTAAATTAAACTTCTGGATTGATTTAGGAGAAAATTCATTTAAAAGAAGAGTGACAGGTGTAACGGGGAGGAAGGAAGTGTAGGAAGTGTACTCACGGTTCCCGAGTTGACATACTTCTTTTTCTTCATTTTCTTCTTTGTATTAATCACCTATAGAAAACAGCAAGAGCTACAGGTGATGTAAAATAGTAAAATATTTGCTACAAAGTGGCTCATGCTCCTCATTCTGTGGCTTCAGAGGTCACTGTGGTTTCATGCTGAGGTCAGGAGGTCAAGGATGGAGGAAGGAGATCGGAAGTTCATACAAAGCATCAAACTTTAATACATTTAAAACACTGATAATTAATAATACAACTGGATTTGATATTATAACCTGGGTATAAAAATAAACAGTAAATAATTATAAAACTATGGAGACCTTAGAGACACTTATATTCAGCATTAGTAGTTTATATAACTTTTTAGTTTCTAGGCAAGAAAATGTGTATTTTTACATACATTGAAACAATATCTCATTTTTTTGTACACTATAAACGGTCTTTAGTTTGCTATAATTCCTTCCCTAATCGGCTGCGTCAAATGTAATGAGAATGTGTAGGCAGCAAGAAGAGAAAGCCTGCAGTCGTACCGATGATTACAGTGTGCACAATGTCAATGAATGTGTCGATATGACTGATGGAAAACATGTCAGGGTAGTAGATGTATATAAAAATTAATAAAAAGTGGAAGAAAAAACAGAGTTTAATGGCAACATGTATTTTATGTAAGCTCCTTTACAATAAGATCATGTTTAAAAGTCTCGTTGGTCATTAAATAAAGGAAGATTTCAAATTCAATCCTGAATCTCAGGTTCCAAAGAATTGATGGGTGAAGGCTTAAGGTGCGACACTTTGCCAGCAATCTCACAGCCTTAAAACAAAGGAAAAATGCCCGTCCACAGACCAAAGACGTCTCAGCTCATTACCTCAATTCTCAATAGCTGCTAGGCATGAAAGTGACAGCCCCTAATTTAACATGGAGGGATGGCAATTTGTCTGACACACCGAACAATCTGCTGATGCAAAAACTAAAGGGCCTTTCAGTCTCACTGGGAGGTAGAGATGAATCAACAGTAGCGTATAATGCAGCTGACATCTAAGAGACAGGTATTTGTCCTTCACTGAAGGCCACCAAACCTCAGGGGCATGAAGACGTTGATATGTCCACAATTTTTTGGTAAGATTTAGACTTTCAGCTGCTGCTCAGACCTTTAAATTCCCGGATTATAAATGTATACCTGTCAATTTCTTCTCGTGAATAATGTATTAAACTATCAAAACGATCAATTTTACAAACATGTAACAATTCAAGCTGCACCTGCAGGACCTAAGGCAGTCATATTGGCAACTTGCAGAGCTGCATTATGTTATAAGATGTATAATCATTTTAACTCCATGAACATCTATTAATCCCATTTCATCCTGTTGCTAATAGCTCAATTGCATACCAGTGCTAATATTATGAAAACAAAGTGATTCATGGGAGTGAATTACTGCTGGGAAAGGTGGGAGGACATGAAAGTATTATGAAATACACGAATGGTCCTAAAGGAAAGAACAGGCAGAGTATGAAACAATTAATTGGCTGGGAAAGTGCAGAAATATGTGAAAAACAGTGCAACACTGATCTCAAAGAAGGACATGTCTGAAAAAAATGTACATTATCTCCCCATTATAATCTAAAATGCAAAAATTAGAGCCCAGTTAGAACCAGTAAGGGTGTCCCTGCCTCTCACCTGCTAAGTGTTGGAATAAGTTCCAGCTTTCCAAACCCTGATTTGGACTGTGTAGTACAAAAAATGAATAAATGAATGAGCTGGTTTTCTATTTGCTGACGGAATCCAGAGGAGACAGACAAACAAGTTGTTTAGGTATGAGCACATTAGATAGACCCACCTCATACACATTGAACTGGCTCTGCCCTCGAGCCAGCTCTCTGTAGCTGGTTGTGAAATCCCCGATGAAGTCATGGCTTAAAAAAAATCAGGAAGAAACAACATGGAAGGAAAAACAAACAAACAAACAAAACAAAACAAAAAAAACAACTCAGTATAAAATATTTAACTCTGACTTTAATGGATGTTTTAGTGATTCTTTAAGCAGTGTTGCATCATGTAGTTAAATAAGCTAAATATACTAAAGGATTCCAGTTATCCTTATGTATCTGCACTCACCTGCCATCGCGGTCCCAATCATACACCTCCACCTTGATTGTTCTGTAGAAACAAATTAGAAGAAACGTTGACATTTTTGTTTATTGCTAACAATTAAAACTGCACCAAACCTTTAAACTATAACTCTCCTATCATTCCACATCCTCTTGCTGGGAGCGCAACATGTTAAATTGACGTTTCACACCTCAGCATCTTAAATATGGTTGTCACGATTAGCGAGGAAAGGAGAAAACAACACAAATGTTTTGAAATCATGCTGTGGTAACCATAAAATCTATTAGAAAAACATCCCTTCACTCTAAGCCGGGATGTTTTGCCACAGTTAGAACAAGGTGGAACGGCATGGAGCATGTTTGCAAGAGAAAGTGTCGGCTTGTCGGCACTCACTGTGGAAAATATAACCTGCAAGCAGAAGCACATGTTTACTTCCTGCGTTCAAAACTTCGGAACAAAAAGAAACACTGAGGACATTTTACACAAATGCAGGAAAAGATTTCCTGCAGGGGAGAGATAGAGAAAATAAAACTTTCCCAGGCACTTTCATGCCTCTGGCACATTGATCCCACCCGGTATGTCTCCCTTTTTGCCTCTTTTCCAACTCTCACAAGCAGTGAGACCTTCCAGTTCCAAAGAAAACAGAATCAAGTGATACATCATAGGCGTTTTCCTGTCACTGAGGAACTGAAGATGCCTGATGTAAGCCCAACTTCCTGCCTGCCATCTGGCCCCTGTCGTTCTACAGCGAAAGTTTTTCCTTTGATGCTGTGAGCCAGAGAAAATCTGCTTGTCGTATAGGTGCTGGAAACATAGCGCTCCTCCTGAAGAAGCTGGAAAAACAGAGCTGATGCAGACAAACAGCTGAAAGTAAAAGCAGAAAAGAGATTTTCCCGATCAGTCTGAATGCAAACGTAGATTTAGTGTCTTATCTTGGTTTGTTTCTAAGTTTTGCTGCTTTTACTTTGCTCGATGTTTCTCCAATTTAAAACCTGGAAGCTTTCATTGTACCAGCCCAAGGCAGGTAGATAAATCTTTATTTCAAATTACTTTCCTTATTACTCCATAAAATTATTTGAGTTTTCATATCCTACCACCAGAGCTTGCATAACAATTTGCACTCAAAGGCTGATCTGTAACAGATAATTCAGTTCCTATTATAAGGCATTTTTAATGAGCATGTTCAGTAATGGAAAAGTATATATTTGTTTGGAAAAGGATGCCAGAAAGTTCCCCAACTTCAAATCAGATCTTATGGAAGGGATGAAAATAGACCTTTCATGAATGCTCGTTAGCATGTAAAAAAAACAGGAATATTTACTTTCTTTCAATAAATATTCTTTTCTGTGAATATTTGGGACACAATCCCAGGTACTACACTAATGTAAAACATAATTCACAGAATGGTCAAGGGTGGGTTTAAGGAAACATATAATAAAAAAGCCTTTAAATCATTTGTTACTGACATATTTTACAGAAGCTGTGTCATGACTTAATTATTTGTAGCTGCAGCTTTAACATTTTGGATTCTTTCTTTCCTCTGTATCACTGCGAGTGTACTTTCTGTTGTGAATGACTTTCCTTTAATTTCTTTAGTCTCTCCTAGAGCTGCAGGCAGTCTTCATCCTTCTTGTTTACCATCCAGGATTTCAACTAAATACTCTTACAAGGACACTGTGAATAATCACACTGGCATTTGGAGGTGAATGTACTTTCTCTATTTCTCTCTCTCTCTGGTTTTCGTATTAAAAGGTATAAAAGGTTCCAACATTTCAGGCGAAAATATGACTAACCAATAGCCTCTGGCAGAGATTTAAATCATGTGTTACCATTTGTTATTCTCTGATTATAACAAGCAGTGCCTTTAAGAGCTCTGCAGAGGTGATTCAGTGCATGTTTGCAGGTACAAAGCATTCACCCAGCAGGTAGAAGGATTTTACTGACCTGAAACCAGTGTAAATCTTTCAGAGTAAAACTAGAGTTAAGGATGGGAGTATGGATACTTTAGAGTCGATAATGCGACATTGGCTAGTCAATATATCAGATTGATAGTTTTTTAAATATTTAATACCACTCTGCAGATACAAAACATGATTTGTTTTCACTTCTCAGTGTTTTAGCGAACAAAACTGCATGTGAAGCCCATCATCATGTGTTACAACATGAAGTCACCCTATCAGATGATACTCGCCTGTTCACAGCTGAGACTGGCTCCAGCCCCCCCCACCCCCACCCCCCCACCCCCGCGACCCCGGTTGGTAATAAGCAGTAGAAAATGGATGAATGGATGGATGTTACTGGTTAAATGTATATTACTGCATTGTATGTTTTATTGAATTCATTATAGTACTTAAACATTTCTTTTCAAATTTAGTAAATGTGAATAATCTTATATAAATCTGTATTTTATTATTCAAACAAGATTTCTTATTTCTTTATTTATTCATTTATTCATCAATTAATTTTTTAAGGATTTCTTTCCAGTATTGATGTTGTTTTAAATGATAACTAATTTCCCCCTTGCAATAAAGTATTATAAAGAAAGCATTGCACTCTCTAAAATCAAGATTTTCTTGAAGAGGCACAAAGTATGATGTAAAAATAGCATACAGTAATAGTATCATGTTGACAGAAATGCTACAGCGTTATGGAGTAGGTTTTTGTCCCCACACACAGACTAATGGATAACTACTTGAACCATAAAAATCTGAGAAAAAATATCTTAAAGGGGATATATGATGCTTTTAAATCCTTCCTTTTAACATGAAAATAATACATTTATTGTGCGTATAAAGTAGAAGTGTGATACTTTAGTCTGAATTCCTGCATATTCTAATTTACAAGTAGTGTCCCCTTTGAGAAAAACTCAATTCCAAATATTTTTATATGTTTCCTGAATGTAAAATAAAGATTTTTTTTAAACTTGTAGTGCCTCCTATAAACACTTAGTTTTAATATGTCTGCAATGTCTTTAAGTATTACCATTTTAGAAAAATCTTATCTTACATTGACAACCTCTGAGTTAAAGACTGAACTTCCTGGAGAAGCATGGGCTGCTCCAAACTTTCATTTAATCCACTAAAATCTTCCTGCTCAAGTTCCTTGTGCATACATCCTCATGAGAAAGTGATATATTTTCTTTGTGACTTACAGTAGCATTAAATATGCACTCACATCAGGTTTGACGTGACATTTGAATCAAGTTCTTCCTATTGTAATTTTGAATGATTCATTTTCCTGTTAAAAGTCCTTTTATTATGCAAATCTTACTTTCTAAATGTTTTCTAACAGTCCTATGTATCTATCTATCTATATATATATATATATATATATATATATATATATGAGGCCCTACAAATGAGAAAATCCACCTTGCATACTTCTCATTTTAGAAAATGTGTGCCTAAACAGAAATATCCACTCTGGTAGTGGATTCTGCCACTGACCAGCAGGCCAGCCAGCTCAGCCTGCCTTCTAAAATCACAGAGCGCACTCTTAAAAAAAAGCTTCCTCTCCCCTGGAGGGGCATGGAGTGGGCATCAATAGGCACCCCTAATCAACTTTTAAGGGACTTCTAAGGTACTTTGAAATGGCTGAAATTAAGGACTGAGGTAATTGAGATTGAACACTTTGACCTCTGACTCATGAAATAGTTGAAAACATGTCAAATATGGGACAATTAATTGACACTGGTGACAATTAGGTCAAATATTTCACAGATAAAAAGTTTGAGTTTATCTCATTCACAGACTTTAAGCTCTTGTCTTTTCTGCCAGATTTTCCTCAAAAGCGCTCTTTAGCATGTCTACGATAATTACAAAGGTCTCTTCAGGAATGCAGTCCAGGTTAAAAATAAAAGTTGGTGTGATATTTAGTTGCTTAGAAGTGTTTATAAAAGTTCCTCTGGAGCTACACGGCCATGTTTGAAAAGTGGCCTCCCACTAATCTTTTCATGCATTTTGTTCGTTCACAGCAAGACGACACACCTGGTCTTGGTTTAAGCTGCTGTGAGGTGATCAACAACCCAATATGCAGCTCTATCTAACCTGAATGACACAGATCCCATAGCCTAAATGGATGCACCTTCCTCTGTCTCTTATTCCTTTTTCTCACTTTTCTTAAGAGCCAGTGAAGCTTTTCATTGCATTTTCCACAAAGCTAGAGGGAAGAGCTGCACCTGAGCCAAAACACACTGATCGAACAAAAGCATTTCACCTTGTAATTGGAGACCAACTGTCACACCTTTTTAGTGTGCGCACCGATGGGGTGAGAAAAGGTTAGCTTTATCCATTAGTTGTGCTGAACAGTTCTCCTCAGATGATAGACAGACAAAACATCAGCCATCAGAGGCACAACACACCAAAAAACATAGATGCAGCTTTGACTTGTTAGTGAAAACAGTGCTTTACTGAAGGGACAAGACAGAGAGAGGGCACAGTCATTTTAATCAAACCTCCTTCTTGCACTAATTGTTTTATAATAAACTAGTTATTGCACAAAATAGGTGAATTTTGGGGTGGTTGTGGCTCAGGTGGGAGAGCAGTCATTCATTATTTTGGTTGATTTTGTACAACACTTTGTTGTAATGACAATTGTTTTAAAGGGCTTTATAAATAAAGTTGAATTGAGTCATCTTACATCCGTATGATTGGTGGAATCACTCCAGACTCATTTGCTACATGTCTTAGTAGCCTTGGTAAGATACTGAACCCTGTTTTGCCTGCTTATGTGTATGTATGATTTAGAGCAGGGGTGTCAAACCCAGGTCCATGAAGGGCCGGTATCCAGCAGGTTTTTGTTGTCTCCATGCTCTGACCCAGCTGACTGATGACCTAATAGGTAGACAAGAAGCAGTTGGATCTATTTGATTTGCATCAGGTGTGTTAGTGCAGGGAAACAGCAAAACCTGCTGGATACCTGCCCTCGTGGACCGGAGTTTGACATGTGTGATTTAGAGTGAGAATAGACTATATGTCAAACTAAATGAGGAAATAATGTGAACTATATGCAGCTCTTCACAACATCAATATGGGAAAACATATGCTAAGAAAAAATTGTGCATCTGCACTATCCATGTGTGACTTTTAGGTGACATGTTGTTTTGGGCTCGTTTTATGTGGTGCAGAGCTAGGAAACATACAAATACATGTAAAACATCTAGAGAATTAAAATTCAGTCCCTTCTGGCTACTGCTGCTCCGTAATGTCCATCTCTTTAACATTTCTTCCTCCATCTGAATGTTTTGCATTTGTAGGTTGGATTGCTTAAGTTTAGATAAAATATTAAAGAAATTCAGGTCATTTATCTTGATGATCAAGGAGGATTGCAAAAAGTTGTTTAGATAGTTAGACCTGTAGGTTATGTTCATAGTCTTGCTTGCACATACTGAGTTAAGCTTGACAGGTGTTGCTCACTTTAGTCCCAGTTTTAGGTGGAATTAAATTGCCATGGAAGTTGCAGTGTTGGTAGAAAAATAGTGTTCACAAAATGAACACTATCTAGTAAGCACATTGCATTGCCAATTCCAAAGATTAGCATTGTGCTCTTTGGGGAAAAAAAAAGGCCTTTCCAAAGAGAAAGCAAAGTGTACGGGATTTTCCTCTTTATTTGAAGTAAACATTTCAGTTGTTCTGTGATGGACTGGACACCTGTCCAAGGTGTACCCTGCCTCTCATCTGCTAATTACTGGGAATGGCTCCAGCCAGGTTTTAAGTTGCAACATATTTATCACTTCTAATGTTGGTTATTAGTTGAGTTATTTCATGTCTCCATTCAGGTTGTAAGCTGTGAACGGCAGATGCGTTAAAAATGCTATAAAAGGCTGAGAACTGTGTTATGGAGCCGAGTTGTTAAACACTTTTTGGATTGGTTTGCAGAGCTACGATGAAGTTCTAGCATACAGATGCGGTGTATTCAATGACGTTGTATCACAGACGTCAACATAGAAATAATCTGTGCTGAATACTGGATGGATTCTGCTTTTGGATATTCCTTTAAAAGTATTAAATAGATCCTAAAAATCTACAATCTGGACAAGTAATCCAGGAAATATCTTTATATTTGATCCTCTCAGATCTTTCTGCAGGTTGGCTGCATCTATAATTCTTCATATTCAGAGCACACACATCAAACCGGAAAAGCATGTGTGAAAAGTTTATAAATGAATAAATACACATTAAATTAAATGCTCCTTTATGTACATCAATATATTATATGGAATATACATGTTGATGAAGCACAACTGACCCCTAGTAGTTATATTTCTTGCAGAGGTTTGCTACATATAAGCTCAAGCTAAAAGTGTTCTGGCTTCATAACCTAAGTGTATTTTCCTGGATACCAGAATTTGCACAATTTGGACTGTTGACTTAAATTAGAGAAAGAATGAAAACAAAAACAAAAATAAAACAGCAAACAAACTAAAAATCATTCCAAATCTATTGGCACAGAAGCACAACCAGCAGCACATTATGCTAATTCAGGACTCAAGGGTTACTTTAGTTGTCTTATCTTTGTTTTTCTATGTAAACATGTATTTTGCATAAATAGCAAAGATGAAATCAGTAGAGAAAATTCTCAGGAACGCTCAGAAATGTCTTTTTGACTCCATGGAAACGAGTCGTGGATGGGAAATCGCTTCCTCTTGTGTCTCACACTCGAGGAGATGAGGAAGAATTGGCCTGCAACATGGAGGATGGGAAGATTAATTAATGATTTTAGAATTCTTTTAAGAAATATTCGACATGTTTTGACAGGTTTATTTGGCTCTAAGCAAAGCAGCTCGGCTTGAACATATTTTTCAGGAAACAGATCTGTCTTTAAAAAGTTAAATGTTTTAAGTTAACATATTTAGAGCAAGTTGGTAACAACATTTTTTATAACTTTTGGCACTTTGATTTTTGTTTATTTCGAGCAAAAGGAGTTCATTTGCAACAGAACCATTTGTCTGCCACTTTTCACATTAAATGAAGGAGAAAAAGGAAAATAAAGATAAAAATATTGCTTAATATATTAATATAAGCCTAATGGAGTTTTTTTTGTCACCTCTAACACCGCCCTAAACCAGAGTCCATAATCCTTGTTCAATATCCTTAATCCATAAACAGTTACGTATATCCAAAAGATCCCAATCCAAAGATTTCAAAAGCGATACAAACAGAGACTCAAAGATTTTTCAAAAATCTTTGATGAAAGAAAATATGGAAATTGTATTTTAAAATACACAGAATCTTTTATCTTTGGTCATTGATACTAATAGATCAGATTAAAAGGCAGAACGCTTTAACAGACTCTGAAAGCATTATGTCATTATTACAATGAGCTCATTACAGAACTATAGTCTTCTACATATGACTTCTTATTTTATGAAGACACCATGTTGTGGTTCATTAGTGGCACTTCCACCAAATTTACCTCTGACCCTAAATGAATACATTCATTATTAAAATACCCTTCCTGCACATACAGCAATTTAGAATTTGTGATATAGTTTGGTACAAGCCAAGCCCAGATGCTGCATACAAACGGTCTTAATTTTGACAAGTAATGAGAAGAAGACGAAAAGTTAAAGAGAGAAGACATAGCTGTCAGCTAAAAGGCTAACCATTCCTGGTCTCCAGAGCCTGATAAACTACAGGATTTAGACGTTTCCTTTCTGCAAAACACCTGAATCAAATTAAAAAAATCAAATAAAAATCCACTGATTTGACACAGTAGCATTGTAACAGGGAAACATCTAAAACCTGCAGGTTAGATGCTTTTGAGCACCAGCGGTAGTGAGCCCTGAGTCAAAACCTTGTCAAACATCCAATGTCCAGTATCCTTACACTTCTTAATGCAGACATCGCTTTGAAAGAGACAGAAAGAGTGATGGTGCATGTGCAATATCTGTTTTCTATGCAAGATAGAACATTATACAAGTTTAAGTATAGTAAAACTGTCATTATCAAGACTGGTTGGTTTATATATAAATATAATGTATCAGTATCAAATCAGTTCTAGCCTGCAGTGGTGGTGTAAAACATGCTACCGGGTTCTACTTATGAGAGTTTAGCTGCACTACATGTTTATTTCATCTGTGGACGCTCTCTGCAGTCACGACTGTTTGTTAGAAGTGGAGGCAAAACACCTTTCAAAACCCTGTAGGTCCTCAAAACGCAGCTGATTTTTATAGGAACATGTTGTTTCACCACAAAAAAGTCATTATACACAGACAAACACATCATAGTGTTAAATAAAATGGATGGGAGTAGTGAAAACATTCATTTATGTTCATGTAGTGTGAAGGAGGTTCCGCTACTGCTCAAATGCTTTTAAACACTTTTCTCCCATCTATTTAGTTCAGATGTTCTAAAATTATTTGGTGCTATACAGCAAATTATGATGGGTGAAACCATCGGGGAGGAAAGCTTGAAGGGCTTTGGAAAAGCCTGTCAAGTGCTGGATTCCTCTGAACATCTGATTAACGTTAAATAAACTTTCTGTTCTGTGAATCTGCCGCACTTCATACAGTCACAGATATGTTCCGGTTGTTCCTGGTAGGTCTGAGCTACTCCTTTTGCAATTGCAAAATGTCATTAAGATGAGGATCCTTCAGACATGACACTATCTCCTGCACAATAAGAAAAAAACTGCATGTCTGGGTGGGGTTTCAGAGATGGATGCTGCTTTTTGCTGGAAACACTGAGACAAGTAACATATAACTTAAACTTGACTTTTTAATACTTTACTTTCCTGTTCCTAAAGGTTTCTCAAATGTTTTGAAAATGATATATCATGCAACAACTGACTGGTTAACAGTGTGATTTCTTAGCTGGGTCATCATGTGACCATTCTTTAAATGCACAGCTGGAAACTTTATAATAAAGAAGATAAAACGGTTTTTAGTGGATCATGGACACATTATTTACTGGGGTTATTCTGTTGGATTTGCACCCTTTTGTGCATAGTGGTCACAGTGGATTCCAGTTTAAAAGCTTTTTCTTGCTTCTTCATAAATAAGGGTGTTATATGGACCATTTCAGCTGCCATTACAGAACCATCCAATTCACTGATTCACTGAATAAATAGATAAATATATCTTTCACATAAATGCCTCCATTTTATTTACTAAAGTTTGCCTTAATTATAAATATTAAATGAAAGTTATAGCTCTAATTTTATACACTATTAAGCAGCCCTACTTTAACACACCTGATTCAAATTAATTAACTTTCTCAACAAGTTCTTTGCAGCCTGTTAATGAGCATTTATTTCATTCAGGTGTGTTAAAGTAGGGTTGCCTCTAAGGTATGCAGGACAGGGGTACTTGAGGACCAGGGCTGAAAAACACAGATTTAGCTCATACAATTATAATTTAAAAAAATCATTTAACTATATTTTATAGATGGACTGGCGACATGTTCAGGGTGTATCCTGCCCCTTGCCCAAAAGGCTGCTGGGATCGGCTCTGGCAGCCCTGAATTGGATAAGCGGTTAAGAAAAATGAATGGTTGGATATATCTCTGGGTACTCTGGCTTCCTCTCTCCGTCTAAACACATGCAAGTTAGGTTGATTTGTCCTTCAAATATCTCCTTGCGAGTGAAATTGTGTGTGTGTGACTGGTTCTTTGTCTTTCTATGTTGGCTCTGTGATGGACATGTCCGGGGTGAACCATAGCCGTTGATTGCTGGGATGGGCTTTGCTACCCTTCATTGCAATAAGCAGCAGAGATGATGAATGGATGGATTTCAGCTTACACATTATCAATGGAAGAATGTTTTGGTGCATTTCAGGCATATTCAGTATTTTATGTTACTTTAACTGTATTTAATGTTTAATTTGCAAGGATCAAATCACAAGAGATTCCCTTTGGAAAATAAACTAAGATTGTTTTTGAGATCAGAAATTTTAAAATCTTAGAAACCAGCCATATAATGTTACATATTTACTCCTATGTCTTGATGACATATTAGTGAGTGGGAGGGGAGATTGATTTCGGCTTTAGTGTCTTTAATAATTGATATTTGTCATAACTCTGCATTAAGTAAATTTATCTGCTCTGATTAAAGCGTTTTGAGTTAAATAGATCTTTTAATTACCAGAATCTTCTTTAAGGACAAAAATTATTCAAACATTTTTTTCAATATAGACTTTTAAAACACATAATAGTAATCAAACTAATTTACATTTTATTTTTGCTCTTTGTACCACATCACCACTTGAAAAAATGAAAAAACTTCCTTAACTTGATAGATGTATACAGTAATTATATAGGCACACAATGTCTGACAGCTTAGAGAGCTGTGTTTGATGCATACATGAATGTAGGATGGTACCACAGGCTGCAAATATTATTAATAGAACGGATTGAATATAATTAAAAAGACACACAGACCTCCCAACTCAATCCTTGCTTATATGGGCTCAGAAAAACAAGCAGGCCTGGCACTTTTCACCCACACAAAATGGATAAGATGTTTATTCTGCTGTCTTGGTGATATTTCAAGACTGTCAGAGTCTTAGTCTTATTCAGGTCGTGCCTTGTCACATTTCATTTCACTCTGTGTGGGCATGTGTGTATCTGTGTGCATGTTTTTCTGGGCGTAGAAGCATTTAAAAGGTGCCTTTTATGGCATGGTTGCATCTATCTATTAGATTGACTCTGACAAGGTGGAGAACTCTTCTTGAGCTCATGTTTGATTGGCTGGCTGACAGGTTTCATCCAGTGTTACACCTGTTTTTAAATGTGTTCCTTGCTGAAAACTCATGGTGGTCTCCCTGATGGTGTGCTTGGAATTTATCGCAGCTTTCTATGAACACACCAGGTCTTCAGCAGATTCCACGATTACTTTGACTGCATACAAACAAGATAGGACAGACACCTTTGAGAAAGATTATAATAAATATAAAACACACATACTTATTAAATATTTGCCTTTTTGAAGACAATCTGCCTGTCAATATATTATTTCATCTATTCTTATTGGCCCTTGGAGATTTTTATAACTGCATAAATTGGAAATATGCAGATAAGTTGTGAGAAAAGAACATTTTTAACCCCTCTGACTCAGTATGCCTGCATTAATTATGAGTCAACTGCGAAGGGCAACCCATTATTTATGAGAAATACAACCGCGCATTTAAAAGAGAGACTGAAAACACAAAACAAAGACTGATACACTACATTGTAAAAAAGTACATCATTTACCATCATATCACTTACCTAAACTATCTTTTACATTATTTATCAATCCATCCATTTTCTACCGCTTTGTCCCTTTGTATACAGAATAAAAAATATAAATGTATATATTAATGAATATACGTGCAGGTGCAATGTGTGTGAATCACTGTCATCTAATGAATAGGAACAGGCATGGCAACAAACGGCAAGAATGAGCAGTGATCATCCTTTGCCAAAATCCTGCAAGATGAAAAGATGCATTTCAACATAGAACGGATCCAGTTGCCTCAGCTCAAAGACGGCTCAAATACAGGTACTAAAAACTGTGTGCATTTATATTGTCTTCTTAGGTGTTACCTATTCCAAGCAGTGCCCTGGTGTGTGTTGCAGATTTACTGCTCAGAGGGTTCTCACATCACACACTCGCGATTATCCAGTATGAGTTAAAATGGTGGCAAATATGGCTGCTGCTGTTTATGCAGGCCACAGTCAAGGAGAAGAATTCATGTTTCATTCTGGAAGAACGAGTTATTTTAGTGCGATTAGACACCGATGTGGATATTATATTGAGCTTTACAGCACAGAAAGCTCAACAATCCCATGTTCATTTGATAAGACAAATTTGTTAAATTTGTATGATTGTTTTAAAAAAAAAAAGGGGGGGGTATAAATTGTTTAGCCATAACAATTACATAACAGTAATCTTTGAATCCAAATGCATTAAATAGTAGGTCATAAAGTTAGCTGGTTGTTAACAGGGCTAAAGATGAGGAAATCACCTTAATCTATAATTACTTAAAGTAATCATTTTCCATGTGACATTATCAGTGTCTGACATGATTATGGAGGAATTTGGACCCACATTTATGGAAAAGTTCAGCTGCCACTGTATTCAGTCAGGCTGAAGTCTGACTGGAACATTGCAGCATTGTTTTGTTGGCTATTTGTTGGCATGTTGTGGAACATTGTCTTCTTGCACAAGCACATTACAAACAATCATTGTCTGTCAGGTAGATGTCTCGCATTAGACTCTAGAATACACTGGTACATTGATGGATACCCAAGGTTTTGTGGCTGCAGATGAAGCCCAAATCAGCGCAACAGTTTTTTATTTTTCATATTTTTATAAGTTGCTTGTGCTGATATTTGCCAGTGCTGTTTGGTTTGTGCAAAATGCAGTGGTGTTCATTTAGTTTCTTTTCTATAACATAGCTCCAGACGTCTCGTGGTGTCTGCATGGTGTCATCTGCATAAAGTATACTTCAGCAATGTTTACAATAATCCCAATATTGTTGATTTAAAAAAGAAAATGTTGTAAAAAAGCTTGTAAAACTAAGGCAAAGACATTTTTATAATGTAACTGAGTTCTTTATTCTGAAGGACCAAGCCGTTTCCTGAAGACTCTGCTAACAAAACACACCATTAGAATTAGAACTAGCACTAGGTAATCTGTCTATTGTTTTGCTGCTGGTAACACAATACATACCATGGCAGCAGTAATTATCTTATGGCTTCACTGTTCCCATGGCAACAGCAGCCATTTTTTGGCCCATTTTGTCACCTCATCGTTAACACGCTGACAGCTGCCATTTTGTTTTATTGTCTTCTATTCATGTTTAACCGTGACTGTCTGAGTCCATATTCTGTAAATCTGCTACCACTGACAGACAACCGGGTTTGGGTACCAGATCCAGGATCTCAGCTTATTTTGATGTCATCTTACGTTGGACAATAAATTCTACCACTGAAGACGTTGCACTGTCTTCTTCTGAGATCTCAGTTTACATTTTAGTTCTTGGTTAGATCTGATCTAATTTTCTGACTTGTTTAAATTTTCCAGCTCATCAAAGTTCCTTACCTCGAGTTCTACCTGTCTGCGCTCGCTCTGACCTTCTGAGTGTAGCGCTTTAGATGTCTCACCCAGTTCCTTAAAGACATTCTTGTATTTCTTCAGCTTCCATTCATAATGCATCCTGCTCCTGAGGCAATATCCTTTTCTGTTACTGATCAGTCTCTGCAAAAGTTTTCCTGAAGCTTTTAGCTTCTGTTTTTAGCTTTAATTCTCTTCTCTTTCTCTAAAGTGAGAAGCAGACTTTGACTTTGTCTGAACTTCAGATCATGCACCTCATTGATTAGGTAGAACAACTGGCTTTGGCTGGAATTTAACTCATGCTCTGCTTTAATTCTTTTCTCTTTCACTGCTGAGAGAAACTGCAGCTTGGTTCTTGGAACATATTTTATTGGTTATAGTGTAGAAAGAAGACACACTGGACCTTAGTGAGTCATTTCAAACTAACACAATATCAAACGAGTAGAGCTCAGCAGTATTTTCTACAGCTGAAATAGTTTTGGTAACAAAGCAGAAAAAAATTAGAAACATAATTTCTTTTAGAAAGTTTTACTTCATTTGAAGAGTTTTTAGCTGAATTTCTTTGAGTCATTTTATGTATATTATGCTTAGAAGTAGAGCTTCCTCACATGCACTTTGTCTATTTTTTACTGCAATCAGCAGGATTTAGTCAAGTGATGCAATAAAATTATGCAATTCAGATAGTTTTAGTTGCACTGCAAGAGTTTTATGATACAATACAGAATAAATCAATATTAGACCTGATATTCAGGAAAGACAGGAAAGTTATGTTTATGTAGAGAATAAGGCTAACTTTACTTTCCATAAGTGACTTATTATTTTCTTTATTACAGTCTGAACAGCACAAATCAGATTTTGTCAAGTCAGTTCTACCACTTCCATATGTGGTTCTAAATTAGATTAATATCTGTTATTTTCTGTCATAGTGACCTCAGTCTAAATAGTCATAGAACATTTTATCCCACTGTTGTGTCACTGAAGTGAGACAGACATCAATCTTTGTTTACTTCTGTAAACACAGTGAGGTGAGTGAGGTGTCCTGTTCTCTGTGCATGTGGGTCACATCATGGCGATACAGTTTTTACAGTGGAGTCTGAACAAACATGCAAAAAAAGAGGAAAAATCAGAAGTCACCTGACTAAAATCATGATCAAGCATTACGACCTGCAGCGTTAACAGAACTTTAATGTGCTTTAGAAATGGTTGGAGACCTGAATGATGGACACTGGGGACCCTGCCTCAAAAACTAAAAGAATTACTTTGAAAACTAAAACCCAGCTGCCGTTTTCCTTTTTGCCACGTTTCTTCTGGCAAACCTTTTCAATCAGTTGATAGTTGTTCAGTGTTTTTCTAATTGTAAGTTCGACCAACTGTGGCTGGTCGAGTCTGAGATGCAGTCCATGGCTTTTCTTTTCTTTTAATATCTCTGGGCATTGCAGTCTAACCTTGGGCTAAATTTCAGGAATGTCCACTCCTGAGAAAATTGTAATCTCTCGAATGTTTTCCACCTTTGAACTTTGTCACTGAGGAATAACAGACTCCACATTGTTCAGAAAACCACCTCATGACCTTTACCAGATTGATGGTGAAGGTTATGACAATTGCTTTCCAAGATTATTGCTGTTGTCTTTTTTTTCTTGGTATGGTGACATCCCTCACCTGAATGCTCCAAATACAAAAAATTATTAAACATCTGCTTTTTATAGACGAATGCAAACTTGCTCATCATCAATGTATCAGTTAGATTTGATTGGCAGCACTTGACTGCTTGTTACCTCCTTAATTTCTAAGGAAGTAACCGGGATAATGTGATATAAAATATATTTTTCATGTTGTACATAATTTTTTAATGATAAAAACCATTTTATTTTTTACTATAATTAGAAAAAATAATGCCCCACTTATATTCAGTGTTTATACTCATCCAGAGCTGAAGAAATTTGATGTTGCAACATATACACCCCAAGGAGATGAACCAGCTCTATGTAACAATAAATAGCTTGTAGAGAAAATTCTCACAACCCACTCTAAAAATGTATTACACTGCATTCCTCCCAGTACAGCCTACTAAATCCTACATACTGTACATGTGTATGTCACAGTTCACTTCAACTTTGATGAATTTAACAGAAAAGGGCTGTAAAAGCTGCAATGACAATTGTATTTCAGAGAAGGGGTTAACACACAACGCTAGAGTCGAGATTAAAGTTATTTTGAATTAGCATAGTCAAACCTTTCACAAATGCTATATATTTATATTTAAGTACAATACATTTTTCACTCATAATTTTTCTCTAGTAAGACAGTGGTTGTGAACAGAAATACAAGAGAACAGAGGGCAGTGGGATTAAAAAGGCTAACCTACGTCTGACAGGTATTTTAGCTCAAATCAATACAAAAGGATGTACAAAGCACATGGTTGCTCTGAGATAATGTGGCAGAGCAAATAATGAGAGGCTTAACACTGCACCATGCGGAATTGGTATTGATTTGTTCAGGTTAAATTATTTTTATATATGTTCAGGGTGAATAACCGCAGTACTTAGAATCCACTTTATCAGTCAGAGAGACACTAATTAGAGCCATGCAGCAGTCGAAATATTGAGCCAACAGAAATCTGTAATAGCAGATGTCTTTGGAGGCAACATTACTGACTGTTCATGGTGTGTGTCTTACCATGTGTCATTAATTCTGTAGTAATAGAGGCGCAAATAGCACCAAGTTCAGCAGTGGATGGGCCGACAGCAGTCCTATGAAGGAGAAAGTTGTAGAAAGGGAGAATGTAGTTTTGTACCTGTCGTAGTCTCCATTGCAAAGTGCTCGTACTGGGATTGCGAAAGGCTGCCACACTGGATTCAGCGTGTTTTTCACCACCTCTGTTTTGTGGCAGATAGTAAACCTGGAGCCAGGGGAGATTGGAGATTGGAGGTTAGAAAATTCAATGTTAAATGAAGCCACAGAAAGAAAATTGATTGCTTGTTACATGCAAGCCCGAAATGGTTAGAGAGAAAGAAACAAATGAAGGGAGGAGCATGCAACTGAAAGGATAGAAGCAACAAGACAGGTAAATCCTGAGGTCATATCTTGCGGTGACAGGAGAGTTGTTTTAAATAGGCCTTTGTTTTCTGCTTGGCCTGTGTTTTAGACCAGGGAGATTAATTTAATATTCCAGTCTGGCTTTTAAATCCTTTCCCTTGACAAAACATGAGACAATGACCTGCAAAGGAATTTTTTTCTGAGCAAATACCACCCAAATATCCTGTCAAAAGCAACACGTACCACTGGTTTGTTAGCTGTTTTACCCAAAGCTTCGGGTTAGGCTGTTTGTGCTCGACCAAGCATCTCAAGCCTTTTAACACTGTGTGACTCCTTTAACCTTACAAACCACTAATTCAGACCCTCTTTGCCACCGTCAGAAACAAATACTTGCAGCAGAGCTGGGAAATCCTTTTCCCACCTCGTTTTATATGATAGGAAAGCTATGAAAAACATTTTCCAGCTGGCATTTCAGACATTCTCAAAAACATGACATTTTGTTTAGTTATAATTGTTGTTTTTATTCATCCTGCTAGAAAAAAAAGCAGCTATTGAGTAATAACATATTTGCATGCCTCTTTTTAAACTTCCTTTTTTACATGCTTTCCTGAAGACATGTATATGCAACACAAATCTGCATTTGTAGGATGAAATAGATCCATCGGATTCATTTTGTAATATTTTACACCACATTCATCCACAGTGGAAGGACACCCACTTCAATAAAATCTGATTTCAATAATCCAGAAAAAGCATCAGTAAAGGATGAGTTGAGCATTAGACACCGAGAAGCTTCTAAACCTGCTTCTTTACTTTAAACGCTTTGTAAGAAAAAGCTAACCCTCATGATGTACTTACGTTCCGTCCTCGTTGCTTCGGTAGAAAACCATAAACGGGTCAGACTTGCCAAAAAAGTCCTTTTTGTCCAGCTTGTTGGCACAGAACTGCATAGTGGCACTGTCCTGCAGGTACGAGTGGAAATGTGGGAATGAGTAATGGAAGAATTGCACTGTAAATACTTTACAGTATTATTTATGCTGACATATTTTAGCTTCTGCTCTACACAACTTTAATGTACAACTTGCTTTAGGACGATATATGGAGGTAGTTACTGAATACTGTATGAAGGAAATGCATTATTAGATCTTCTTCAATGCACTGCATGCCTATGTTGCTGTGTGTAGACTTATATTTATATATAAGATCAGTCAGTTTTCATGCACAAAACCATTTATAAGCATTACAAGATGTTTTTCAAGCAGTATTAAAGAACCTGGCATTGATTCTGTGAACTCAGGGGTGCTTTGTCAATTCAGAAAAAAAAGTTACGGACATCTAGCTTTGAGAAGCTCAAATCCCTTCAGATTTTAACATGATCATCTAAACATCTCTTTAAATCATTTAATCTTAAACAAACTCATATATTTAATGTCAGAAAGACATGATTCTTATTCACAACCCATAATTGATTTTCCACTTGTTGTTTTCCAATATAATACTAGTGCTTAAAGAGTTTTTCTGAGAGTCTGCAGGATCACCTTTCATTTCTCTCCTGTTTCTTTTTTATTTTCTACTTACCTTTTGATGCACTGGTTTGGTTTCTGCCCAGTTTGCTACAGGTTATCTAAAAATATTTTACATTAAATTGTAAAACTATTTGAAAGCTCTCTTCCTTTTTTGTTTACTTAGAGCAGTAATAACTCACTCTGGTTGCTAAGATCCACCATCTCACAGGTTTTTGTGCTTCCCTGCTGCAACACACCTGACTGAAATCTGTGGCTCCTTATCAAGCCGGTGAAGAAGTTGATGACATGTTGCTGAAGAAAATATTGTTGGAATCAGGTTTGTTTTACCAGGAAAACTCTAAAATTAGACAAATGATAAACTGAACCTTCCTGGTTAAAGCTTCTCATTTTAATAAAATTAGTTCTTTTTTATGTTTTTTTTTATATTTGTGCTTTAGAAGATCTTCCGTCTCATTAAATTGCTCATGCAAAGTGGTAAAAAAGGCTCTTTTTTTCAGTCTCCTTTATGATCTTCTCTCACATATGCTCGTACAGATGGCATGATCATAATTTCACATTAAAGCTCACAACCCCTGCTGATTAAAAATGATAAACTGTTTTATAAAAACTGTAGCACAAACACTCATTTTCCAATTAAAAAATTTCTAGTTTTTAAGTCTGCATCATGTAAATGTCACCAGCTCCTATGTTTCCAGTCTGGATACTGGCTCTCAGCCTGAAAACCACTCAAACCTTTATCTATAAACACAACCTAATGGTCCTGCACTGAGTGTGTATCTGTGTGTGTATGTGTGTGCTTTTTTTCATTTCCAAACATGGTGCTTTGTTCATCTAGTCATGCTCCTTTCTAACTCTACTTCCAGCACCAGAAAGTCACCTCTTCTGGTCTCATACACAGTAATGCATCAGATACCTCTGGAGAAAAAACACAAACTCAAAGCATTTGTCTGTTTTTAACTGTGCTTTTCTAATGTCTTTTGTTCTTTATATATATATATATATATATATATATATATATATATATATATATATATACACAGGACTGTCTCGGACAACTAGCCCATCGTGCAAAAGTTCTTTCTCTCCCATAC
>JBAMIG010000003.1:22627610-22657106 GCA_037177335.1 Kiunga ballochi
ATATTCTAATATTTTGAGATGGGATTTTTGAGTTTTCTTAAGCTGTAGGCCATAATCAGCGATATTGAAACAATAAAGGGCTTGCAATATCTCAGTTGATTTGTACTGAATCCAGAATGTATGACATTTCATGGTTTTAATTGCATTACAGGAAATAAAGAACTTTTTCACAATGTTCTAATTTTCTGAGACAGTCCTGTATATATATATACTATATTATACATATGATATCATTCATTTATTTTTCATACTACTTCATCCATTTCAGGGTTGCGGGTAACTGAAGTCTATCCCAGAAATCACAGGGTAGATATAATATCACAGCAAATACATTTTGCACAAGGATCTTAAACTCAGATCCTTGAATTTATTTGAATAATTTGAAATCAATCCAGTAGCTTGTTGCTAAGTTCCTCACACAATGAATCATTGAAGCAGGGAAACATCTAAAACCTGCAGTACTGTGACCTGCAATCAAGATCCTTGGTTTTGTACTTTTTACTGTTTAATTAAGTGGGACAGATGGAAAAAAAGGGTTCTTTAATTAGTAAACGGGGCAGACCCCTGCCTTAAGGGATCAGGAAAATGTAAAAGAAATATTAATATCAACAGTAATTCAAAGACCCCACAGGGTGTGATAGGAGAGTAATTTTACTTTCAATGCTTCCTCCTCCTCTGACACATCCACTCTAAAAAATATGCCTGATTTAGTTATTAAGTTTAAATCACCCTGTGCTTTTACATACTCCAAATATAAATATCATGCCTTGTGCTTAAGCCTGTACTCTGCTTGTTTGATGCAACACCTCCCTGATCTGTTAGTGCTCTCTCTCTCTCTCTCTCTCTTATGTAGTGGCACTGCAGAGCTGGGGTCTGACTTATCTGTTGCGCTGTAGCTTCTAATCTCTGAAACACAGTGGCTTCATTACAGTACATCCAGATGCTATAACAGTATAGATTGCTGTTGTTGTCAGAGCCTGAGGCCTTACAATGCCCAGCCATGGCATCACTAATGATAACTTAATGGTTTTATAATGTTGCAGCTTGCACCTCGTGTTTGACTTTGTGCCAAGTGGCAAATCAGTGAGACAATGTCCAAGTGTGTGTGTGTGTGTGTGTGTGATAGTGGGTGTTCCATACACAGATATCATTTTTCATTTTAGTACTTGCATGCAGTTTGTTTAAGTGTCTGTTCTGTCTTTATCAGGCACATCCAGACACTCAGCAGCACACACTCATGGCCGACTCACATTCACTCAATCCCAGTAGCAAGAGAGGAACTTTATCTGTATTCATGCCCTGAGCCAGAGGAAACGTTCACTCTACATGGCTGGCTTTTAACATGAACCCTCCTACACAAACCTCACTCTCTTAATATCTAATTCTCTTGAAAACACTCCTTTAATCCCTCGGGAGACTGTGGGCTCCACACCACTCACTGATAAAAGCAGAAGCAGATGAAAATTTGTATAACCTGAACATGACAGGAACAAGTTTGCTGGATTGCAACAAGCTTCCTCTCTTGCATGTGGTTGCTGTGTGCTGCGGTTCATGTAACATAACTAACTGAACTTTTCTCACAAACTACAGATATTTCACATGCACTTCCTTAAAAGACAGCAGGAAGAAAATTTCTGTTTATCTGCGATAAGAATGGATAAAATTAATTCCATGGAGGAGGACGAGGAATCCTCCTGCCAACACACTCATGGTGAGTGACAACCAGGGATGACTTCAGCTTAATGGACTTAAACTATTTTAAATGGATGCAACAAGGTTTGTTGCTAAAGTTTCCATTTTAGACACTGACATTCAATATAACTGCAATCAATTAACAAACATGCCATTTCTATTTTCACATATACACATCAAGAGAAAAAACAATTTCATACATCTGATTGAATCTAATTGATTTTACAGCAATTAGAATCCAATTAATAACAATCCAAACCATGAGCTCCAAAACAACTGGTGGCAGTGTGTGGTCGCAGCAAATTAATTTAGTCCAATTGTTAACCATGGTGTTTTTCAGGCTTTTAATCTGAGTGATTTACATGCCTGTAAATACTAAATAACTGCAAATATTGTCTGCATCGTGTTTTCTGGGATCTAGAAAGTGTATTAAAAAACCATAGATAACTGCCTTATAAAAAAAAAAAAGAATAACAACCATGTTAATTATTCATGTATTTTTCATACCACTTAATTCAGTGAAGGGTGGCTGGAGCTAATCTCAGAAATCCTCATGTGAGGGGTGGTTTACACCCTGGACAGGTCGCCAGTCCAGTACAGGACCAACACAAGAAGACATTCAACCAGTTACTCAATCAAACAAACATGGATGTGTTTGGATGGTGGGAGGAAGCCGGAGTAGTCCTGAGGAGTCCACGCTAACACAAGAACATGTAAAGTGTTCACTATGCTCAGTGTGAAGCTGCAGTGCATATTACCTCACCACTAGGTTATTATTATGGTGTGTAGCACTTATATGTGTAATTTGTATGTTACCTGCAGTACCTGGTCAAACCTAATCAATGTCAAAGTGCCTTGAATGAACAATTTATGATGGATATTTACAGCATGTTACCTCTGCCTCAGGACATGTTCAGGTCCTATTGCCATGTTATGAAAGGACCTGTTTTAAAGACATTGTTGGTGGTTGGTTAGTTAGTTAGTTAGTTAGTTAGTTAGTTAGTTAGTTAGTTCAGACACCCATTTCCACTTATTTTGGCTCATAGAGGCGTGAATATGGACATACAGCAGCTTGAGGTTTCCATTGTTTTAAAAAGTTTGAGGTATTGGTGGAAATTTGCACCTCTTGTGGCCATGCTCTCAATAGCTTTCTAGCCTTACTTTAGCTTCAGGAAAGCAAACTAAGCTAACAGTGACTGCTTCCTATTCCAGTTATAGGTTTATACAATCCCGCTTAAAAAGAGAGAAAGGGAAAAAAAACAAATAGTCGGTTTCTAACATGGATGATCAAGTTATTCCCATAAATATTCATTCATCTTTATTTAAGTTCTTTACATTATGGATATTACCATATACAATTTGTCTTTTAGAAAAGTTCTTAATTGACGACAGGTTTGTCTACCTTACAGCAAACATCAGCAATTCATGCCTGAATAAATAAATATGCTTAAAATGTTAACTTAACTGTAAATGCTTCCAGAATAGGAAGGTGTATAGAGTAAAGTACTCATGCTACTTCTTACACTATAGACAGAGTTAAATATCTGATAATGCACTGTAGCTAACACACACATAATAAAAGGTGTCAAATCAAGCTTTGGCACAGCAGAAAAAATGGACTTTTGGTGATTTTCTGATGCAGTTTTATCACATATGCTTTCTGAACAAGCAGAATGTGGCAGTGTTGCTGCTCTAAGACAGGACATAGACAGCCTCTGTGGGGCTGATAGGGACATAAAAGCATTTATGGTGATGGAATGTGTTAGGGATATTAAATATGTATCTGCTGCTGCCTCATTAGGTTCTGTGGCACGCACACACACCATCGCAAGACTCTGTGATCATCTGCCGTTTGCTAATATAGAGAGAGAACCAGAGTATCAATATTTAAAGAGAGGGCAGGCAAGGTAGAGATACTCCTTTATTCCTCCCCTGGGGAGGAGGGGGGTGTTTGTGAGATGTGTGTGTGTGTGTGTGTGTCAGCAGAAAGAATTATAGTTAAACTAATTAATACAGAGATGTACAAAGAAGACAGAAATAGAGAGAGCCTGAATTTTGTGTCTCCGGGGACGAAAGAGGGAAATATAAAGACAGAATGACGAAAGGGACGAAAGTAATGAATCAATTAGGAGTTAAATTGATCAAGCTGGGAGGAGAAGGTGGGGGTAGTGAAGGTGCACTTTATAGAATAGACAATGATAAATGATATCCTGCTGGTTGCATGGTTTCTGTGTGCGCACTGGATGCACAGTGCTCAGAGCAACACTCACTGCAACCTGCGTGTGGATATTAATGTATGATTTGTTAAAGAGGAATTTTCTCATTGGAAACAGTTTCCTCTTTTTTTATGCTATGCCACTTTTCCCCCTTAATTTCTTTTACTACCTGCCAAAGGGTGAAAAAGAGTGAAATGAGGTAATTTTATGTCAAAGCAGCACCTTGCTGTATCTGGCTCACACACTGCTCCTACAAGACCTTTTTATTCTCTGTATTTGATACTTCACTTCACTTGTTCTCAGCTCAAGCTGAGGAGAAAACCTGCTCCCAGTTTGTGTTTTGTTAAACGTGGTGAATACTGCCAATGAGATGTATTGTGCAAAATGAAGGGACATTCATCAAACGACAAAAGAAGAAATAACACGGTATGTGAGGCAAACAGACGAGCTGCTGTTTGAACTTGAGCATCAGTTCTGCTTAAGAAAAGATTGGTTTATTGTCAGCAACTTTTTATATTATTTGAGATGCCAAAAAACTACAATCCCTTTTGGAAGAAATAAAAAGGAAGATAAGTTAAAAGACTATCTTGTTTTTTTTAAGTTATTCCATATAAGCCGTTGCTCACTTACATGAGTGAATCGTTTAACAGGGAATATTGTACAGATTATTCCCAGTCAAATTTACAGAGATTATTCAATTAAATATAAGTGCTTTGGGGGTTTTATTTGCTTGTTCCTCTATATAAGTGTCTGACTGGCATCTAGAACACACAGAGATGCTTTGGACAAAGAAGGCTCCCTCTTTGTATTAGAAGGGTCAATCTGAATGGTGTCATGTCCATGTTGCAGATGCAAATGGATGGTTCAGTCCTGTCAATGATACTCAGTTGTTTATTCATAAAATGAGTAATAGGACTGAAAGTAACAGGACTGACTTTTTAGCATAGAGTTGGCCAAACATTGAATATAACCTCATGGCATCCTTGCAAAAAAGCGTGAGGAGACTCAGCACAATCTAGAGATTCAACAAACTTTCAAAATGAACAGATGATAAAGAATGCTAAATTTAAGTAACAGGTTTGCTGAGAATGACTTCTTTAAAGATAGCTTAACTAGCATTGAATTTACAGAAAAATGAATGAGAGAGCTTAGTTTAGATTTCCCCCTGGCCTTCAGGAGATCCAACTGATGCTGCTTCTTGTTGTGTGTGTGACTGAGTCAAAACTCAGGTACAGGATTAAAATATAGGCATTGTGCATGCATTGTGTTTTGAAAAAAAAAATACTTGTAAAAGATAAATGAAAAATGGAAATTATTAAAAAATGCAAAAAGCTAAAAAAAGATTCAGGATTCTATTAATTTTATTACAAAGTGTGATGTTGCAGAATGAGGAACAGGTAAATATGCAGTGTTTAAGGGTTTTCTTCATTTTCCCAGCACATAGCTTAAATCTGGGATTAGATCATCGTGCAGGACAGTTGGCCAAGCACGGAATTTCTTTCCTCCAACAAGACATACAATGTCAAATTTTACTACCAAAACTGAATCCACCACACTCCCAGCATGAAATACAGTCAGAAAGAGGAAGACATATTTGTTTGGATATGTCATTGAAGCAATCTGCTCAGGAGACCCAAAGCATGTTGTGTTTACATGAAGCCATAACCACCCCCACAAATCAGGTGCTTAGAGTTTGTTTTGAGTGTTTTAACCAGTAGTACTTGTGCAATTTATGGAAGCAACGACTTTCATTTTAACAGCACAAAAAAACTTTAATACCCAGCACCGAGTAGGAGAAGTGTTTCCACACTTGAGCTGATTGCTGTTCTGCACGGCTCATACGATCAAATAGCAGAACAATCTTTTCATGTCAGCTGTTCTTCACACTCTCACTGGATTTTAGCCATATGCTTTAGCTTTAACAAAGACAATCTGTTGTGGAAATCTATTCATTTTAATTGATCGGATAACTTATGGTTATGAATTTATAATAAAGACATGCTTTTGAACATTGAAAACCACAACAATATGAGCTCTGCTTCTCCATTTCAGTTTAAAGTCAAAGCATATGTTACCAGGGTTGCACTTGTGGGCGTAAAAGACCCCTTTTGTAATGTATGCATGCTCGGAACTGCAGCAGCGCTCAGAGCAGTTTATTTAGATTTTATTTTCCACTGATTCTGGTGAAAAAGCTAAAATAAAAGCAGACAAAAAATATGAGATCTTGCCAAAGGTTAATCAGACCAACATGGAAGACTCTAAAATACCATTAGTTACAAATTCTACATTTAATTTGGACCCTTTCTGGTACATATAGCAACCTAATCCTTCTTACAACCACGTGTCTGTTCCAAGGGTTGCAGGTAGCTGGAGCCTATTCCAGCAATCAATGAACCAGAGGTGGGGCACACCCTGGACAGGTCATCTGGCCACCACAGGGCAACACACAGATACAAACAACAGACCCACACAAACACACACATTCACTCTTAAAGACTATTTCAAATGACAAATCAACCTAACATGCATGTGTTTGGTTGATGGAAGGAAGCCAGGCTCAAACCAGCAACCTTCTCGCTGTGAAGTTGCGGTGCTAACCACCACACCACTGTACAACCCCTAGCTTTATCACGGAGTGTAAATTCAGAATTACAACTATTAGTTTTAAATTCTGACACTTAGATAATAAAACTATGTTCAGCTTTAATCATTTAGACTTAATGGATGAACTTAAAACTTCAGCAGATAATAAAAAAATGCTGATTACTGTCTTTGAATGGTTCTGTTAATGCTGTAAAGATGGAAAATAGTCCTAAAGTTTCTTTATCTTTTTTAAAATGTGTCTATTTACCTAACCCAAAGAACCCTAATTATGTGTTTAGCTTGGTTCACAAAGTTTCTCTGTGCTGCTGAGATGCATTTGCAGAAACCCAATAAGGAAGGAGTGTTGGCCTTCCTAGGCTGTGTAATTATTATTAAACTCAGCGTTAATCATCCAGGCTATCCTTCAGTGAGTCGTGCTACATTTGATCCAGCATAATTCCTGTAGGATCTTCAGACAAATTAAAGCAGCAATCAGAGATTTTCCTTCACACACATTTACACAACAACCCTTCTTTACCATCTGCGTTGATGGATGGGGTCTTTAAATGTTGGCTTAGAAGGGGCTTGTTGATTACAAAGAATTTATGTGAAGATGATCATTTGCCCCTTTAGCTCAGATGCAGGCCCCCTTCCATCGACATGCAATTCCCTATTTTTGTTATTTGCAACCAAGAAATTTTGTCAGACTCACTGTACTAAACTGGTTAACTATTTTGTATTCTAAATTGTTTTTGTTATGTCTAAGGAATGACTTGATTCAATTCCTATGTTAAACAGGAAGTTTGTGATGTTTGGGTTCAAATTTATTATATTAGAGTGAAACTTTTGTTTGGTTTGGTATTGGGTAATGTGCCTTTAAGAGATTTTCTGTTTTTGTTTTGGGAGCAGCGTTGTGATAACTGTGGCGCCACACAGTTTTCTTACCGTGTCCAAATGTGAATTTTATTATCCAGCGAGTTCAAAACACCTGGTCAGTAATGTTTGTGCAACAAATAATCACCTTTATTTTAACTTTAAACCAAGACTGACTGTGGATGATTCCAAGATGCAAGAGACCTGCGTAGGCCACGGCTACAGCTATATCACATTGCGGCAGTAACACTCACAATTCTCACAATTCCCTGAAATGCCTTTACAACACCATTTTTATGATCTATCGATCCAGCTTCTAAGAACTTAGTGTCTGAGTTTGCACATTTTTTCTACTCACTTGCCCTTCTCATACTAGGGATGCTTGGTCAGATGACCTCGGTGTAGCGATTTCTGATGACCTTTGGGCCAAAGCCCTCCAAGGGGTTCAATCCAGCTCTACAAATTCTATGCTTCATTTTATTCAGTTTAAAGTTGTTTGCAACGTCGTTGGTTGCAAGTCTGGGAATTCCGTTCCTGTTAAATCTTTCTAGCTGCTTAAAGTAAAACACAGGCACTGTGTCTACTTGCAACTTTAACTGTAGACAAATCAAAAAATGCATTTTGTACGCATATTAATTGAGTATTCATGACTTGCATCTTGTTCTGTAGTTCACTGTTTCAAGAATAAACCAGTCAACTGAAATCCATAACATGTAAACACCCCGGTGTCCAGATAAATGCAGCAGCTGTATGCTACTAAGCAGATTACTTTATTGACTTGTCCAGCTCCAAGGTTTGTTCCCAGGAGTAGAAGGAAAAACTTTGCACTTTTTACTCTTTGTAACTAATTTATTAAATGATTCCCAGTTGTAAACATCTCAGCAGTTTATTTGCTGCACTTCCTAATGCACTCAGACAAGAGACGTATACAACGGCTCTTTACATTTGGAAGATGTTTTCCAATGTTTCATCATCCAAAATGTTCTGAATCCCCCCACTTTGGCGTATGAGATCAAAAAGAAGACGAAAGCTAATTATGATAATAATAGCACACCACCTACTCTCATCTCCTGAGACAAAATAATGGTTTGAAGTTGGTGAACAATGTGAGCTGATGAAAGCTAAAGTTACATTAACCTCTTCGACCCAGCCAGACCTGCTTGCTGTGATTTTATACATCTGGGCACTTCTCACAATGAACATGTTATTTTAAATTCTATTCATTTAAAGTTGTGAAAACACCAGATGTCTGACGCTGATCTGTAGAGGAAAGTTATGTTACTAATGAAGTAACTATATAACTGGATTAAATGAGGATAAAATTGTTTCTGTAAAATTTTGTAACAAAAGAAAAAAAATAGAATATATTTTTTAGCTATTTTATTAATTTGTCTCCCATCATTCAAAGACATGCGTGTTGCATCTATTGGTCACAATTGTTAGGAGTGGTGGACAGGCAACCTTTTCAGGTGTAAAATACCTGTTAATAGCAGGCTCCACTTTGAGTTAATAACAGCACAAAGATTTTTACTGCAATAACAATTATAACCTGAATGGGTTGAGGTCAGGATGGCTGCATAAACATTACCAGTCAAACATTTGCATTGCATGGACATACACATAATTAACTATACAAACCTTTGATTAATCATTCATTCATTGATTCATTCATTCACTCTTTCTTTCTTTCTATTTGTTTTTTTTTTGGCTTAGTAACCTTTTCCTTTATCTGTATGCTAGTAGCACAAAGTATGTTTCAAGGGTTCACGCCAGAAGCTGGTTATGGGGGCATTCAGTACTAACCCCGTTATGTTCTGCCATTTCATTACAAAGCAGGTCACTCTGCAGACAGAAACACATTATGTGCCAATTGTGTCTGGCTGTAACAGCTTCATGTAAATGGATGCATCCACAGAAGAACTATGCTGATTAGTAGCTTATTTCATTGTTAATTCCAGCAGGACTTTCTGCAGAGAATTTGGATTTAATTTTTTAGTTGAAATGAGACCAAACTAATCGATGCATTATCATTATATAATACTTGTAAGTCATGCATAAAAACTCACTAAAGCAATTATCTAAACATCCTGTGAAAGACTAAGAAAGTAACGGTTTGTATAAGCAGGTAAATGCATGACTCAAATGAATAATGTTTTAATAGAAATATGTTTTTATAACAGCCAGTAGAAAAACTCTCTTAAGTCTATGATTGGCTTGTTATCTGTCTTAAAAGTGGACCAAAGGAATTTCTCTCGCCTCTAGTTGCTTGAATTTATTTCAGTGACCCTTTCAAGCTCCCTTTCTGCTCATTTCCCTTTATGTGTAAAGTCTGTTTAACTATCCTAAAAGATTGTTTTTCTGCTAATGTGCCTTTGCCTGAAAAGATTGTTACGGCTTACGTACTCGACAGTTGCTTAGCTCTTCTGCAGACAGGATGATAGAGCCACATTTCTTCCCAGGAATCCCGCTGTGGAAGAAAAAAAAGAAATAAAAACAATAAAAAAACGTCATAAGATAAAAATGCATGTTAGAATTATTAGAATTGCTAATTGTGTTGTGTCTTTTAACAGTTCAACATATCTTTAAAAGCTGTGAAAAATTGAACATTTTCAAATGGTTTTTATTTGTGTGTTGGTTTTGTTTTAAGGCAAGCTATGTTTAAAAGTTAATTAGCCATAACTTGTGAGTTTAAAGTGCTGGTATGACCATTTTAATGGAGTTAGGTTGGATGGGTCTATTGTGTGATAGCTGGCAAAAGCTCTTACAATATTCACACCCTGCATAATGTGGAAATTAGCAAAAGAAAAAAAATCTTGGAAAAATAATCACATTTCTTTTGATGTTTTTATTTGTGGGTGGTTTAATTTTCTAGTTGGGAGGATTATTTTTATGCATTTCTTCCTGAAGGGTCCAGTTACCATGAATTTATTTCCCCTTGTGAAACTACTTTCCATCTGAGCTTTTCTAAAGTCTCAAAATCTATGTCTTTTAGAGCCACTCTCTTATTTTTTAACCCCACTTCTTTGCATGCTGTGGCGGCGGTGTGGAAAATTAAAGTGCCTTTTCAGGAATAAAATAAGAGTGTTATTATCTTCGCATCTTTACCCTCAATCCTTTTCTGTATCATGAAAAGCACATTGACGTTATCTGCTCATTCAAATATTTTTAATTCGTTTTGATCAAATCTTTGCATCAACAGAAAAAGATGTCAAAATTGGAAAATCCTCAAACATCATCAAAAGCTGGCAAAGGTCTTTGAAGCCCCCACAGATGTTTCCTTTTCTCTTCCAGAGTTTTATGTGCTACTTTTGTTCAGCTCTGCTTATATTCTTACTATTCTGCAATAGTAAGACTGGAAACACATTTGCTCGTATGTGTCGGTAATGCCGGCATGTTTAGTATTCCTCTGTTCAAACAGCTGAGAAATGAGACCAAATCCCTTCAGCCCCCCAGTTCGTCCAGGATGACAAGTAGAATTGAATTGTAATACCTTGGAAATGGAATTCGTGTTTTTGGAGATGACAAAGTGTGGAAAATATCTAAAATATGGAAATCTGTTTAAATAAATCACTATCCCTGTGACACCTATATATGATTCAAAACTATAAATCAATACTTCAATCATAAACTAAATATGTACAAATACACATTTATACACATTTGACTGGTTTAGTTGTAAATTGGAAGTACAACAATACGGATCAGTGACAAGGTAATTCTCTGTTATTCTGTAATGACAAAGTGTAATTTGAAAGAGACTTTAATGTGTCATGAGCAACTGCAATACGGGAGACGGACGCTTGTTAACCTCAGTTTTGATTTCAGTGCATTTTTTGACAGGGTAATGGCCGCAATAAAAAGTCTCAACGTCTTCCTACACATTTCTCTCCCTTAATGCACAGCCTCTGTCTGAATAACCACAACGCTGGGCATGTACAAACAACCTAACTACATGTTTTCTTTATCACTGCCTGCTGTACTCAGGCTGCAGAGTAGAGGTTAAGCTGTGTGTCACACAGGCCCTGCTTTTGTTGAGCTGTATTCTTATTTTTCACTTACAATATAGTAAAAAGTCATTACAGGGATCTGAAATGTTACTAAATATACAGGAGTTGCTGCAACATTAGACACAAAATGTTGAGATAGATGACAACATGTCATTTGCCATGTGACATGTTGTTCAATTATATTGCACCTATTCTCATCTCTGGATGACCAAAACACTTTACAGACTCTTCTATCCAACCGTTCACACACCCATGGTGGTAAAGCTGCCTTACACACAGGCGCTAGCTTAGCCACCAGGAGCAACTGGGAGTTCAGTCTCGCTCAAGGACACTTTAACATATAGACAGAGTGGGAAGCAAACCCACAAACCTCCAATCAGAGGTCAGCCACACTACACCACAGCCTAAAACGAATAAACACAGTTATTTAAAAAATGACTGCATTGTGATTTACCCAGACAAGTCTTTTTCCATCAATAAGTTGTCTTAATTACAAAAGGTAGTTTAGTTTTATTTAAAAGAGCCAATGTGAATACCTGAGCTTAGGAATAAATATGTTACATTATACTCTAGTTCAGGGATGCCCAAGTTTGGTCACATAGGGCTGCAGACCTGCAAGCGTTAGGAATTCACATCAGGTTTAATTAGTAGACTTGTGCAGAGCTTAACATCAGAAGTCTGCTCATTGATCAGAGTCAGGTGTGTTGCAGAGGGGAAAGGGACACAGAGTTGTCCATCCCTGCTCTAGTTCCTTTTTGTGATTTTTATAGGAATATTGAATTACCTGCCATGTGGTTTTATGTGAATCAGTCAATTATAAACCCAAATCAAAATGAGACTGCAACAGAATTTAAAACATTGAATCATTATTTATCCAAGTAAGAGGTCCAACAACATGTTTTTCTAAGTGTATTGCACCAGATTCTGTTCTCATCCCGAATTTCAGCCACTCTAAACAAAAAAGTTTGTCTCTATATGTCTAAATCAGGGGTGTCCAAAGTCGGTCCTCAAGGGTCACAATCCGGCAGGTTTTCCCATGTATCTTTGGTCCAACACAGCTGACTGAAGTTAATCAGTCATAATGCTGAACTTGATTGGCTTTTGTGTTCATTTAATGAAAGCCAGGTGTGTTGGAACAGGATACATAGAAAATCTTCAGGACAGCGGCCTTCAAGGACCGACTTTGGGCATCCCTGGTCTAAATGTTCATGAGTAATGCTTGTCCATGATCACTGCACACCCCTTTGAGGAAGAGGATGCAGTGTTTACTGGTGCCCGCTTGGTTATTTTAGAGTACCACCTCAGCAGGGTGGGTCATCGCTAGTATCCACTACCCCGGGGGAAATGGAAATATCTCAGATTTTCACCTCTGAAAAAACATTCACTAAAAAGTTGAGAAAATGAGAGAATTGATGTAATTTTCTCATTTTGGGTTCTCATAATGTGAGCTAGTGAGCTATGGGGGCACACATGATAAAAATAATAGATAATAATACATTTTATTTGTGTTGCACTTTTTGTTTTATAGAATTTCAGAGTGCTATAATAAAACAAGATTCATTCCCTTTCTAAGAAACCCATAAAAAGGGAATTTTACATAATATGGGACCTTTTAAAATAAATATTGTTTTGAGATCAAACTGCCCGTTCACATAGCAGATGAACAGGTCTGTGTTGTTAACTCATCATATGTTGGTCCTTATCCCAACATCCCACTGGGGACAGTCCAAGGACAGTCTCCAGCCACTTGTTTTACTGAGATACATTATGCATAGGTCTGTGCCCATTTATTTATTTCATTAAAAGTTTCAGAAACACAGTTTAGAGATAAAGTTATGCTCTAAATACAACTGATCCACTTTGCAGGAAGTGTTGTAAAAGTGTCAAGCATTGTTCTGCAAAAGACTGTGTTTAGTCATGATAGGTGTCAGTTAGACCATCAAATTCAGAGCTACTTGTCTTGTGCTTTTTTTTTCTATATTGCTTTCAGTAAAATGCATTTTCCAGCTAACTATAAAGATATTTGCCTAAATCTGTAAACCTTGTGGTTACATGCTTCCTGTAAGGTTAAAAATAAGAAATACACTAAGAGATTTTCCAAAGGAGACGCTCTCTCCACAAGGAACTATAGTTAGCGGTTAAATTCCAGCTACAATCTCCAGTTTCCACCAAAGTGTGACTCTTTTCACTTAATGGTTTTAGGTTTTTGCACACCACATGCTAGGGTCATGAGACTAAATAGAGTGCTCTCCAGCTGTGTGAGAAAGTGCTGTTAGCGTCGCTTTCAGGTTTGAGTGTTTTAAGAACCAAATGGAGACCTTTGAAGTCTTTCACTGCGTGGATCAATCGATTGTAAGGCGGGGGAAAAACATCCTGGTGGCATGGTCAACTGATGCACGTCTGCGAGCGTTTCTTAGCACCCCAAGTCTTGAAAACACACTCACAGGCACTTGGCCCCCTGTCAGCCATAGGCTAGAACACAGCTTTTAAAAGACAAATGACTCCATTTCTACATCTGTCTCCACTCATTTCTTCCTTCACCTCTGAAACTGGATCAATTTTCTACCCTGGAAATAGGCCATTATCTCAGGGAAACTAAGAAGCTAAAACCAGCAGATTAATGAGTTTGGCTTAAGCAATATTGGTATGCTGTGCTGCAACGCTGCGGATCCACAGTGGCTGCATCGCAAAGCCACCAGAGCATCAATAACCCACAGGACCAAGCTTCTAACCATAACTGTGTTGTGGCTCATTTATGTCTGAAAACACTTGCCAGTGCTTTACTGGTTTTAAGTAAGCTTACACACTGCAAATAATATGTCAGGGATGCAGGTAGAGGGGACATTTACACATGGGGATGTTTACTTCACATTTTAAAATGAAGTACTTTGTCCTAATCTCATTCTAAAATTAATTATAGCTTTTTTTTTTTAATTTGAAAAAAATGCACAAAAAAGAAAAGCTTGGACCATTAAACATGAATTGACCAAGAAGAATGCATTTAGACGGTGTTATTGGCAGCTTCTAATGTGCAATGTGATGTGAAAATGAATTAACACTGTGACAATAACTAGAAGATGACAATCTGTCACATTTAGTCTGTGTCATCTCATTCCAGTAATAATTATCATTTCAGCTGTACTTTGTATTTTTTCATGTCCTGGTGAATCAGTTGCATTTTTTAAGCTTTTTATACTTTAGTCAGAATAAAAAAAATAGATTATGTTTTGTAAACATAATGATTCCTTTTCATGGTGAAACACGCAGAAAGGAAAACACATCAGCTGCTGATAAACTGCAATTGAACTCCTGCTGTATAAAATCCCCTTTTTTGCCTGCGCTTCCTAAAAACCACATCAATCTCATTTATCGGGAGAATATTAGAAGAAGAAGATGGAAATGAAAATTACCAGATGAGATCTCATTCGCACTTTTCTGCTGCTTTAAAAGTTTTTTTTTAAAAACTTGTGGGAGTTTTTGTTATCTCAGTTGTGAAGAAAAGTCCTCTTGAGGGTGTCGCACATGTCATAAGCTTAGAAATAAAAGAGGTTTTTGTTGTTTTTTTTTAACCAGAAACATAGTCAGAAGCAACAGTGCATGCATAATGTAATAATGCAACCTTTCCATTAACACAATGTTTCAAAGACCTACAAAGTACAGGGTGTTTTTTTGAATCATTATAAAAATGACTATTGTGTATAACACACTGAAACTCTGAAGGACTTATTTAATCAAGAAAGACATTTCATTAGCTCAGAAATTAGAGTGAAATGATAAAGAGCCACACGCATGCACACAAAGGTTTCATCCATTGATGAGAATGTGAAATTACAGAAATCTAGAGGGAGTCTAACAGTCAAGTCAATTAACAAATCACCTCTGGATAACTTGGCTTAATTCATTTAGGAGGTTTGACAGAGAAAAAGAATTAAGGAACAGTGAAGCGGGGAACTAATAATATACTTTTAATTTGTTTTTCTCCAGATAAAAATGCACCACTGCAAATATACCAGTTTATTAACTGCCATGATGAGTTTGGTTAATTTATTATTTACTTGGATCCTTTAATGTTTATGAAATGTAGGATAAGAGACTTATTGTCGAGCACAAAAAAGCACATGTGCTAAGCAAATTGTTTATTTTGTTCAGTAAATACAAATAAGAAGTATACACAACATTTTACATCTAGTCATATAGGGGTCGAATTTCTGGATGAAATATGAAAAGTTAATTATGAATAAACATTTAAACTGTAAATGTGAGTTTGAAAGAGAAGAAGCTTGTAAAATCAGTTGTGAATATTCAGACTCTTTACACAATAAGGGAGTGAAAGAGTGATTCTACCAAACACCAGCTTCCCACTGATTGAGTCAGAGCAACGGGTCAGCTGAGAGCCTGCATGGAAATCTTATAGAGATCAGCAGAGAGAAATGAGACCGGAGGGAGAAGGTTGCAAAAGGAGTAGAACCTTCAAAGGACATCATGTTGTTTCTCTCTCTCACACACCGCAGATGTACGGCTGGCTCCCTCTAACTTTAATATAGAGTAAGATTCAGGTGGGGGTCATTCTAGTAAAGCACAGAAAGACAAAAGAAGATGTGTGCTCAACAGTTCCACAAGATTTCTTTATGAGAACATTTTAAAGAACAAATTTGCACCCACAACTCAGCTCATTTATTTATATTTTCCTTATCGCTGAAATCACTTCAGGGTCACCGAGAAGCCGGAACCCTTATCCCTGCATAGCAGGCCAGAAGACAGATTGCCAGCCAGTCACAGATCAGATCATTTGCTTTTTTTTAATGTAAGGAGGAGAGAAGAAAGATTGTTGGTCATTTCTTTTTATTGCAAAATAGTGATGGTAGTTCAGAAGCCATTTTTCAGGGCGCGTGTATCTGAACAATAAATGCTGATAACATACTCCTTATTTGATTGAAGGATTAAACCAGTGTATTCTCACACACAAAACACTTTTTTCAAGCCACTGGAAGCTATCCAAATGTGCATTATCCCTCAATCTACTCAGAAGTATGTGGTCTGATTGACTAAAAGCAATTAATTCAACATTATCAGGGCATCAAGGACAATTACAACTCCATCTTAGCTGCTGATAAATGTATTTTTCTGCTTTACCTACATAAAACCATGTCCTGGTCCCCATCTTGCCATTCATCAGTTGGACTGTTAAGATATGCAGAAGACAATGACGGAGTGGACGTTATCAGTAACAGTAATCCCTTTGTGCACGGCAGATGGACATTTCTTTTTAAAAGGTAGGCTGCCGTCATCACCTTCAGCTGAATTTTTGTGAATATTTTCTGACCTTAATTGACTTCTAGTTGACAGGAAGTGCTCATTTAAAGGTGAAGCGCCCGCCTGTGGGTAAGTAGAGAGGATGACTCATTCACGTAATGATGTTCCTGTGTGTTATTTTCAATGACCTCATCCAGAAGGGTGATAACATGAGCTTCTTAATCAGAAAACGGGGCTCTCTCCTGCCACATTGTCCTCATCTTAGGAAAATAAGCATTTAAAGATATTGTAAAATTAAAACTTAGCTGAATGCTGCCAAGGCTCATGCATCTTGCTGTCATGTTCCCATCACTGCCCAAACAAGCACAACTCCAGATTAGATAAGGATGAGAGGAATGCCTGCCACCAACCTTATAGACAAACATCTGTTTCAAATCCCCACTAGAGGGGATGTTGGATAAAGATTCCTTAAAACTAAAATGGCTTCATTGCAAAAGCTGACATCCTCTTCATTTATGTCCCTTAAGGCTCTGAGTTTCACTTCACCCGTCACAGAAAAACCATCTGGAGATAGATGCGAGCTAATTTATTTATGCGTTGAGTTGCCTCTTTGTGTTGTATAATAGATTCCGCTTGCTTATATAGACTGCCACACATGTCAATGATTATTTCTGAGAAAGACTTTGCAAGTCAGTGAGAGAAAACTCCAGAACAATTAGAACAAGACAGCACGACTTTTATAAGTTAGAGATGAAGAGTAATCAATGTCATGTGCTCCATGTGTATTATTGCACTGTCTTCAAGCGATGCCAGTGTTTGGGTTTATCTCAACATCATTTCCTTCACAGATCTCCTCCTAATCCATCCCACTCCACAGCTTTGGTCTTAAATGGCAATGATGACTGATCTTCAGGCAAAATACGGCGCACCGTAACTAAGACGAGTAGGAAGCAAAGAAGTAAAAGCACCTTTTGTGTCGAGGGCCCTTTAGAGCTGAAATGCTGATTATTGTCTGCCTTTAAAGTAAATGCTTATACTGGTTCTGAAAGTGTTTTTGTTTTTTTGCTTTTGCTGGTAAATAAAGGTATGTACTGCTGTTAGAGTACGATGGTAAGTGCTTGTAGGCATGTTTATGCCCATTTATCCATGAATTTAAAAATGAAACACAGTTGGAGCCTGTGGTTTTAGAACGAGAGATGTACAGAATATTAGTGTATTGAAAGCATTTATTTTCCCTCACGCTTTAAATGTTGGGCAAAATACTTTACACCTGATCTGAGGCTGATAATGACAGAAAAATGATGAGAAAACAGAGAATAAAAACAGAATGTTATTGGTCTGTGTTCATGGCAGAAGACAAACGAGAGTGTGCATTAAATCAGTAACGTAACCGAATGAGTTATTTTAAGTCATTTTAGTGCGTCTGAATCAGGTTATGGAGCAGCTGACTTAACCCATCTTTTGTTATCAGATCACTTCGGGATCACAAGCAGGTCTCAGCCCTGTCAGGTCAGATCTTCACCCCACACTCTGATGACTCAGTCACAGCTCTCATTCCTGGCATTGATTTAAAAGTTATGAGCTGGGGATGCTCATATGCTGGTTGTTTGATGAGTTAAAGACCAATGGCCCTTTTCCACTAGCACCTATTAAACGCTACCTCATTACAGCCAACACCACACTACCTGGTTTTGATGGTTTCCATCACGACTGAGGTGCATCAATGTGGGAGGGGTCCACACTCCATGTCAGCTTCTATGAATGACCTTTCTGGCCTTTTCTCTGACTCAGTCCTTTCTTGCATATTGTTCCTGTTTCTGATGCATCATTTCTGTTCACATCATGTTTCCCATGAAGTTTTCTGCCATCCTGGAGTTTATTGTTTCTTTTAAACTGTTTCCTGCTATAAATTCTGCAGCAGAGGCAGCTTTAGTGGGCTGAAACCAGTCATTACATTAGGTTTCAGGTGAATCAGCACAAATACAGTATGTGAAGATAAAGAATACTTTAATTTAATGTACTTTTAATCCATGAAAAAGGCCTTTTAGTTATTAATATTTAACCACATTTTAAGAGTTATATCTTCAATTAACTGTTAAGAGTTGTATAAAGGCTTTAAATGTCAGTAACATTAAAGGATCTGGGATTTAAAAGAGGGTGTTGGGTAGGAGAAGGCAACATTACAGTGAAAAACAGCAACAACAGGAAAAACTGAGGTAACTTTAAAGCCTTTAGGTTACTGTTGGGGAAATCTTTCATTCACAAGTTCATTCCAGCCCAGAATCCCACCAGACTCACCTCTAACAGAAGTTCAGTGATGCAAGAAGAAGTGTCCAAAGCTAAATCTGTAGGTGTGGAGCTCACGTGTGAATTTAGGGTAAGAAAATCACATTTAACAAGAAGTTTCGCATCACAGATCCTAATTTGTGTCACTATACACTTCTGGTTCTTCAACCAGACATAAATGCCAAAGATTTATGTTAGAAAAGGAATATTTGGATGATATGCCATCTAATCAGGTATACTGATGCTTCATGCTTATAAATATGACTTTATAACTGTTCAAATGGCTCAAACCCTTTTCCTTTTCACACAGTGGTCAGTAATGTCAGACCTTTGAACCTGGTACCGTATGCTGATGTGGGGTAAGCTTTAAAAGCTTTATCTCTCTCTCTCTAAGACTCAATTCATCTATAAGAACCATCTTTTGTTCATCAAATGTAAACATTTTCCAGTTAATGATTAAACACATGCAGCTATATGCTCTCTTTCATCATGTCATACGCGTGAATGAGTGAATATGTAAATTAGTCCTGCAGCTAATGACAGATTAATTTTATTTTTGCACTGCAAGCTAACTGGAATAGTTCCTTTAGGGTATTGCCAACAAAAATCCTGCTTATCTAAATGTTTTTGCCTCATGAGAAAAACAAAACCATTCTGGTGATAATAATAAAAACATAACTTTATTGAATGCTTCAAGAAATATTTACCTCTTTTCAATAGGCTCTCTGCATGCGGTTACCAGACTAAACCAAAAGTGCCTTTGGACTTCTCTCATCTTCATGTTGTTGCCTTGTTGATCCAGCTCTCACCAAATAATCATACTGACAATATTAATTAGGGAATTCAGGGGACAAATGTTTTGCGTCACACAGGATTTACATTTAGAAGTTGCTTTTAATGAGGGGATGCTCTTATGTGGGCACAGCGCTTCTTTCCCTGTACAATTTAACACCATTTCAAGTTGGTGTTGCGAAGTATAATTGCAACAGAAAATATTTACCCTAAATCCTGCAAAGGCATATCACTGTTTGTTTTTTTTTCTTTTTCCAGCTATCAGTTCTTTTAAAGGTGTTTTTGTTTATTGAATCTTAGGTAAGGAAATGTGTAAATAAGAAGGAATGAGCGAGGACCCGAGAGCTAGCTGGGAATATCTCATTAAAAGTAATATGGTGAAACATCCAGACACCTGGATTGCAGATATTGGACAACACATTACTCACGCAGCCAACTTTCATTAGTAAAAGTGAAACTTGTCTCTCTACAAGCAACTTCATTAAGAGTGTGTTTACTGCTTCACATTGTCATTTTTATCCATTTTGTGCAGCTTTAATAAGTTTTCCTCTTCCAATTAGAAGGTAATTACTATCTCATAGTCATGTTTTTGTCAGTGAAGCCCATACATATTAGTATCACAAAGCTTCAAATGATTTTTATTCCTTTTCTTCTTCTGTCAAACTAATTTCCTGCTTTATTTACTGTTTTTTTTTCTACAGGACACATGGAGTCAGAATATTTTATCTGGATTTTAAACTGTTAACACTGACTAATATAAGTGTTAAAATAATAATATTCTGACTACTAAGTATCATATTTCAGAAAGGGGCAAACTGAACTAATTTAAAGTTCACTTAAAGATACTGCCTGTAGGAAATATATGCAGTTTGAAGTTGGGTATTTTAAATGAAATTGATTGTTTTGCATTCACAACAAGCTTTTCATCTGGCATAACATAATTAATAAAGAAAAATTCAAATCTGTGGTGCACCAACTGTTTACCATTAGTAGCTTTGATTAATATTTCAGAGATACTTAAAGCTATTAAATGTTATCCGGTTCATTAAATCCTGACTGTCGGCTCAGAGCTCCAGTAAGCAGTCACTGACAGCATCATTTTAATTCATATCCATCTTTATAGTCTGTGAAAGTGACCTTAAACAGTCTTCATCCAGTGTGCAAACATTTTAAAAACTTTTTGTTTCATTGATTTTTCACATGTATCAGAGCTGATTTGTTTTTATTAAACAAGCAGAAAACAGGCGAAGCGGCTGAGATGTGACCTCATTTTCTCTGCTCATAAACAGCACATTGATCTTATCAAAGGATAAATGGGTTCCTTGTTTGGGACTGACCGCTGTTTGCCCTGGTCTCAGGTGGTCCTGGCCTTCCTCTGACCTTTGGATAGAGGGGGTCGCCTTAGCATGATCACTTTTCTGTGGACACTTTTCACCCCGTACGTTCTGCAGGACGCCACAGTCACTGAGCTGTTCTTTACGTTTATTCACCCCGGTTGGATATATGTTGCTTCTTTATCTCTGGCACATTTGTTCATCTTTACCTCCCTGCGAGGCTCCTTTATGTTTTCTGTACCGATGAGATGGAATAGTGTCTGGTTGCATTGCAGTGTTTCCTTTGAGGTACTTTCTCTCCTCTATTTGTGTTCTATTTGTTTTTCCTTTCTTGCTGTCTTTCTGTCCCCACCCTGATCTCTCCAGTCAGGTCCAGCAACTTATGTATAATAAGTTAAACAAATATTAATTCAAAATTAAAAATAAATAAAGAATTCTGATTATCAAAAAGGATCTCTGTATATACATACATACAGATAATCTTGGCAAAGTAAATTTGCTCAGTCCAACACAGCAGCCAGACCATCATTCTGCTGCTTTCATGCTGTAAAAGACTAGCTTAAAAAAAGATATATGATGGCACAGACATGAAATTCAATAGAGAAATTGCAATGAAGGAGAGAAATACTCAGGTTGTAGGGTTTTGAGTCCCGAGTCATCTGCAACACATTAGCTTTATAAATGATGTATATAAAATCAGAATCAGGTAAATATCCTGGTGGTGGGAAAAAAAAGCAAAATTTCAAAACTCATGGAGGATTTTTCAGCTAATTTCGCTGATAAGAAAAACATGTTTCTGACAAAGAAGCATTATTGGTCAAAGAAGACGCTGTGGATTACACAGCTTCAGTGATCAGTTCTCTGTTTCTGCATTATTCAGGAGACAAACTGAGCCTGCTTTATGCGTTCAGGGATGATAGATGTTTCTTCCACACCACCAGCTCTGCAAATGTTAAAGCAGAGCAGAGCACAACCATTCAAACAAACAATGTGCACTGAAACACAATCTTTTTGACACAATCACCATCTTCACCGACCCTGCCAACAGGAAAAGTGAAACACTGTTTTATTGCTGTAAGGACATGGAGCCCCACCTGAGACACCCTCCTCATCAATTACCCACTGCTGATTCCACAAAGCTTCAGCCATTTGAGACCTCATTTGACTTTATTACAATAGCCACTAGAGAGATGGTGCCATTAATCAAATAGAGGAGGAAAAGAGTGAGCAGACACCCTGGGAAGCAAAGAAATGAACTGCAAAGAATGCAGCAGAGTCTCTGCTGTACTTGTGGTGTGAGCCAGCATCCATCATCCCTCAAATGAAGCACAAGCTGCACCAAAGACAACACTGCTGTATCTTTTAAGGCAGTAAAGCGGATTTCTTCACCTTCATTCATATCTGGATAAACAGAAGTTACACACTAAGCAACTCAATTACTACATTAAATGTGTATTTGCTCTTCATCAATACTACTTCAAACTGTTATAAATAAAAGGTTGAAAAGTTACCATTGTATAAATTTCCACATCTAACCAAGATGATTCAGTCATTTCACCACGTTTATGTGTTATGTATGGAGACAACTGTCATTTGTATATGTTTTAATTTGCAAACTCTTCCCCGACCACCAATTAGGAGGAGTTGCACTTAATTGTTTTGTTTTCTTATCATCCCGTTGATATTAACACTTCACGTTACTTTCCTCCAGAAGAATCTGCCACAGCAAACATCTGGAAATGTCATTTCAAAACTGAAGAAAACTGCAGTTAAAAGCAACTAAAACTTAAACAAGAGGACATTAAAACAGGCTTTTGTAGCATTTTTTTCCTGGAATGCCCCCCATCTTCCATCCAGAATCACGGGACGTGAAAGGAAAAGCTTTTTGCCGGTTTACTTGGGGAACAAATGACACCACGGGCAATTAGTATCGAGACAATGGCAGCCAATCTATGTAATGCTTTGTTTTCCATCAACACTGGTGAGTCCACTAATTTGTTTTTGGGGGGTGAATCAAAGCTATTTGCCAAAATAGCTTTCTCCAAATGCTTAATCAAGCTGTGCTTGTGCGCTCTGAGGGTCTGTTGGTTTTAAATGCACATGACTGCAAGGTTTTAGAATAAAATTCAGATTGTTATATTGCTCTGTAACCTAAAGAAATAATTTATCTGCCAAAGAATACTTTTGTAATGAAGGTAAGCCTCATTTGTCAGTTTGACTGATAGCAGCAATTGAACCTGCGATGACAGAAAAATTGTTTCTCTAACAGATGGCTCAGCTTGGAGAGGAAGGGCTGTGATCAATTACAGCCTGCTGGAGGAGGAAATGGAGTTTTGCACAGAGATATTAGACACAAGGGTATCAATAGTGGGTGAGCTCTCATCCAGACGTCAACCTTTTCACACCAAAGTAACAGTGCAAAGAAAACCTGTTTGCCATTTATTTTAAATAGGTCTGCAGGGGTTGTCTGACCAGCTTTGAAATCCTGCCAGCAGTCAGACTGACAAGTGCAGCGTGGAAACAAAGTCATGCATTCAGTGAAACCTTGGCACAATAAACTCTAGGATGGAGAAGCATTAAAAAAAGTAACACAATCTATCGTTTTTTTCATTTAATAACCAAAGTGGATGAAAGAATCATAATAATTGTAATTTAAGAATTTAATAACCTTTTTTTTTAAATAACATTTTAAAGGCTGGTTGTGTTTTTAGTCTAAAACCTTCATGCTGTCAGTTCTGTCACTGAGAAAGAGCAACGAAAACTCAACAATGACAGGTTGTTTCCAGTTCTATTTTCAAGCTAATAGAAAATAAGAGTGAAACAGATACTGTTAACTGTTAGACCACCCTTGCTTCTTCTGATTAGATCTGGAGCCTCAGAGACTACAGAGGCATCATCTGCAGTATTCCTCAAATTTGTTGTAATCTAATGAATTGCAAATCTGTTTGGGAACATGCGTTACTAATCAGTGTGTTTATTCAAAATGAACACAGACATCTGGTCGGTGTGGCACCACAGATAATTTTTCTCATTTTTTGCTGCCTCCTGCTAGGTTGATCACATCAAATTGTTTTATATACGGACGTGTCCACAAATGTTCAGATATGCTAGAAGCAGCGAGTAAAGGCTTAAATTTGGGCAGAGAGTGAACAGATTGTGCAGACCCTCATACAGAAGCTCATAAAATTTACATAACGGGAGAACACACACACATGCTTGGTGCTATGCAGAGGCAAAAGTATGATTAGAAGTACAGAATCAGCCTTCATTACAGCTGCATGTTCTTGCAACACGGAGTGCGATAAGTTAGTACACCTTAACCTTTTAGTATCTGGTGCAATAAAAGTCCTGCCAACAAAAAAGTGCACATAACCTCAATTTTAAAAGAGACCCAGAGCAAATGTTTATGTTTTAATGAAAGATTTTTGTCAATTTATCTGAGTCCTGGCATTCCAAAGACCTAAATCTGATTTCAAAGGGCATTTTGCTTCTCTTCTAATAAAGAAGCAGCAAGATCAGATCGGATCATTTCTGTGTTCTGCAGCAGTGGGTGTGGAGGACAACACAGCAAAACAGAAAAACTTTCAACAAAGAGCTTCATACAAGCAAAGCAGAAGGGATCTTAGCTTTGAAAAGTCACTGCACAAACGCAGCTATACCGACTCCTGTGGTGTCACCACAGCAGCCTAAGCAAGCAGTATAGTGACACCAGGACGTAGGAGTCACGTCTGATCACATGCAAATCACGTTGCAGAAGGTCTGTCATATGGTCTGATGTGAAGAACAACTCTGATATCCCAGCAGACTAATCACAGCCCACGACTGTTCCTCCTTTAACAAGGTAAAAATGTGCTGGTGTCAAAATGTCAAGAAATGTAAAGACACTGTTACTGGCTGCAACAGAAAAAGACTGGTATTGTTTTCCCCCATCATGTGAGTCTGTAGCTGTGGGGAAGGCATGTGTCATCATGTCAAAATGCGCTCCAGGAGATGCTAAAACAGAAATAACCACAAGACAGATTGAAGCACTTTTCTGGTAGCTTCTCTTTTACTTTAAGGGCAGCTTTTTACAACTTAAGATCATTATAATGGTGTATAATCCAGTACAAATACTGATATTACTAAAAACAAGAGCAGATTAAACATGATGAAACAAAACTTGTTTGAACTAAATTGCTTATTGGACTAAATATTTCCCGTTTGCATCACAAAAATCTAAGGATCCATTAAGGCACCTCATCAGCTCTGGTGCCTCTATCCAGCTGCTAAAAATAATAGGTCAAAACCTAAGAGCAGAACATTTAACAAGTAATTACATTACTACATACCCACGGTTTCACTAAAATACCCCATAAACCAGTCAACGATTCTGTATACAATTAAAAGTGAACTGATTTAGGATTAGTTGCAGCTCCTGCATTTAGTCAATACGAGACGTCAACATCACAGCCAGGCTGATTAACAGCCACAGTCAATGGTAACAGTTTATTTTATAATGCAGAACCCTGATAGAGTCCTGGAGCTCTAATTCCACCAGTAAATTATATAGCTAATAAACCATCTAATGCAATTTTTGGAGTAGAAATACAAGCTTGAGGCTAAACAAGTATTATTTTAAAGTAACATATGTTATCTTAGTAACTTTAGATTAATATTGGGTCATCTTATAGGGATACTGTTCAACTGTTTAATGCCACTAGGGATGCTAACCCTGTAACGTCCCACAGGCCACATGACAATGCCATAAAATGAATCAAATCGCAAATTGTTCCGTTACTTCTTTGATTTTAAATTATTTAGATGCATTTATTGTATGCAAACTTGCAGCTAGCACAAAATGTTTAGCCTTTGAGCTGCAGCCAATTAGCTTAAAATAGCTGCATTTAGCTGATAATAAACAGCAAAGGAAAGACAGATTTACACTGCAACATTCTGCAGCTCATCGAGCACTTACTGTCATTGTTTTGAATAAACGCTGACTGAAAGATGTAAAAAATGTAGTCTACATCACATATTAGTATGCATGCACAGCAGGCAAAGAGCTACTTACCAGTCTAATAATACTGAGGCAACAGTGGAAAGTGACTTTTGCATCCACTTTTTTCTATCATCAGACTCCAGCAAGCAAATTCTTTGCCAAGGCTGAGCTGTGTCTTTCCTCTGAAGTGTTCCCTTTTCTGCTTTCTCTTTCTGGTCTCCTCAGACAATGCTTTTACCTCATTACTTCATTCAGCCATGGCAAACTTTCATTCAAAGAGGAGGCACAAGTGGCACAAGTCAGAGCCCTCTGTTTATAGATGGGGAGCCGTAAAGCAAAGCACTCCAGGTCACATGATCCCACAAGAGACGGATCTGCTTCTGCACAGTTCCAATGTTTGGTTTTTGAAAAGGGCAGCGCCAACGCACATCACACACTGAATACAGACTCCACAAATAATCCCTTATTACTCATATTGCTGGTGTTTAAAGCTATGCAGAGCACACATTTCTATGTGCCAGGAGATTAAAAACAATTCTACTAAAGTTACTGACCATAAAGCTCCGTGCTTCTGACTGGTTTTGATGGTACACTGACAATAATTTAGTACTTTCCAGGGGATGTTGTTGCCCTGTTGCATCCCGGTTTTTAAGAAATTACCCTCCCCAACTTTGTGTTCCAGCCCTGAATATGATATTGCAGCTGTGTTTTTTGCTAGGCATCCTATGCAGGCCAGCTGCACATTAATACACTGGTCATTTGGTAAGTGCAACACGGTTTAGTCAGACCAAATGGAAAATGGAAAATATTTGAGGAAGACTTTTTTTTAAACTTGTCTTGTGCAGCATTAAAGCAGGCAGAATGATGGTTTGGCAGGAAGATATGTAAGGTCATTTTACTCCTAAAGAGCATTCAAAGAAAAGGAAACATAGACGTGCAGAATCAGCTTCCAACATGCAAAAATCTGTCAAAGTTCAGTCGTGCTGCTTTAACAAGAACCCACTCTCCAAGCTCAAATTGATTTTAGTAAACACTGATACTGTATAAAGGTCAGTTTTTCTGTTTTGTGTCTGCAATATTTTCTCAATATGTTTAACATTTTGCAACATGCCGAAAATGTTGCATCCTGGGGTTTAAATGCGTTCTGGAATTTCAAATAAGGGTCATAAAAGAAAATGTAACGATTTCAGGTTAAAGATGTAAAACCACATAATAGTACAGATAAAACTTTTATGCCCACTAACCTCCAGGGAACTTTCTGTTTAAAAAGATCTATTTTTTTCATACCATCATGGATTTCTTCTTAATGAAGTTTCTTTTTGAGTGTTAACAGTCTTGACATTTCATTTGTTAGATATCAGCATTTAATTAATCTTCATGAGTGTAACCAGCTTATCACCAAAGGTTTTTTTTATTTGCAAAGAGGAATTATTATTGGGGCTACTTGCTTTAAATGAGTTTACACTGAAATTTGCATTGATGTAAATGAGTCAAAATCAATGGCAAGAAAACCGATTAAAGATGGCGGCCTGACTTGCTATAACAATTATTTTATTTCTCTTTTTGTTGTTTTGTGTTTTTTTCTTGTTATCGGACTCCCTTCGTTTTGTTTCATTAGCATCATTTCTTCAAAAACTATCCCCATAAAACACAAACTGTATGATGGAGTTTACACTAAGTCACTGTTTCAATAGGTTAAAGTTATATTCAGACTTGCAGTGATGCTTACATACACACCACACAGATATATGCACTCAGAATCCTGATTTTTGGAGGATTAAAACATGGATCAGATGCAAGAGTAGGGTTTTCTTGCTGTCCTTTACCAATGCTGACATGTACTCATGTTTACTGAACAAAGTCAGTCTTAATATGTCAGGAGACAATGTAGAACAAAAGCAAGAGGATAACTATGCTGTCTCATCTTATAAATAATAAATGACTTTGTAAGCAGTGTATTTGTGTGTGTGTGTGTGTGTGTGTGCAGCCTTTAACTCTGTGGCTTACATTTATGACTAGTAGGCCTATGTCATCAGACATTTTGAATTACTTTTTGTGGCAGAAAGTGGTTTTACATTAGAAGCTCATAATTTTGTGGTCAGCTGAAAGTGTTTACATTGACTGAGCAGGAAGGACCATCACATAAACAGCGCTGTCCCATTTTTCATAGTTATTCTATTTATTCTCTAAGTGTTATTTTACTAAATTTAATTTCTTCTCAAACACATTTCATTTTGCTCAATGAAGACCAGAAATTTAGTCTGTCAAAGGATGAAAACAACTTTGAACTGAAGGGGATGAAGACAAACTCATCATTTAAGAAAGAAAGAAAGAACCACTGGCAGACCATCCATTATTTACTATCAAAGATATCGGCATACTGGGGTTGGGGTGAAGTGCACTGACGAACAGATGGAAATCGGCTCCCACAAGCAGAACTGGAGTCATGCAAAATTCCCCTTAATCTCTGAGAAGCAAAGACTGAGGTTAGCAAAAGGCCTCAGGAACTGGATTCTTCTCCGAGTTAAATTTTCAGCTTTGCCCAAAGCCCAGTTGTTTTATGGTTATTTGAAGACCTAAAAAGCCACACTGTCTCACACTGATTATTAAATATAGAAGATCAGCAGCTGCTTCTGCAAGAGTGTAAACAGGCAGATGTGTCTTTGTGACGGATGCATTAAAAAAACATATACATGCTTATCCACGCACAGTTAGAGAAACAAGGTCTGGATAGAAAAACCTGTCATAGAAACATCAATCTTTAGAGCAGAACCTTTTTAAAAACATCTGTAATTACTTCAAAAAGTTGGATGGTCATAAACCATTAAGCAAACTCAGTAGCTAGATTTTTTGCAGATCGAGTTTAAGTTGCTCAGAAGCAATCTGAGCAGTTTGAGCATTGGTTTACTATTTAGTAAACAGTAGCAGTATATAAGCACCATCCATCTGAATGCTTGAGCAGATCAACTACCATATGAGAAGTTGATGGAGGGCCCAGATCCTTACAAGGAATCACACAACTCGGTTTATTTAGTAAAACATAAGTCAGGCATGGATGATCAGACAATGAACCAAGCAAACTGGTCATATTCAAAAGCAAACCATAAATATTATAAACACATAACAAGTAACATTTAAAATTAGCTCTTATGAGTTTTGTGTAGTTAATATCTGGCGTCAGGGCAGAGAAGAAGTTGTAAGTAAAAGCATCAAAGCAGGCTGATAACAGCATTAGCTGTAATGTCTGTAAAAGGAGTATCGCCTTTTGGGATGTAAACTCAACAAACTTATAGAAATGCGATTGCTTCCCAGCTAAGCAGCACATCCAAAACCTCTCTATCTAACATCTAAATGTATCATTTATGTATCATTTGCTGAAATCCACAAGAAAATGTATAAAGAATGTTTAAGGCAAGGCAAGTTTATTTGTATAGCACCTTTCATGTACAGGACAATTCAAAGTGCTTTACATGGAAACGGTA
>JBAMIG010000003.1:22683804-22698850 GCA_037177335.1 Kiunga ballochi
GCATTTATTGTTTTTGTGCCATGAAGTGCAACCCCTGTGTTTTAGCTCCTTTAAATCAGTTCATGTTCAACATTTACATGACGAATTTAAAACAGTCAAAAATCTCATTTCTGTTTTCTTGTCTTTGTTGAAAAAATCTTTTATTCTGGACTTCCTCCAAGCACAACAGATGTTCTGCGTTTCTTCTGTAGTTTCCCACTTTGCTGTCGAAACGAGGAGGTTATTCGCATCGTTTACTTAAAATCTCTCAACGCAACACATATTTACTGGCTTTAACTTGTACTAAACATCATAACTGCAATATAACAGCCAGAGAATAACAGGCTGTGCTCTGTCATTATATTCCGTTGAACCCCTGCAGCTCACAGTCATGCTATTGCCAGCTGATTAAAGCTGCATTAACGGCTAAGTTTGAACATGTTTACAGACAGTGTTACTGTAGTACAACCTAAACTTTACTGATTTGAGGAGTAAAGATGAATAGAGTTAATATAACTGTGACAGCAGGATGGAACTAAAAAGCAGGGAATAATGGACCATTTGGAAATTGCCCCAAGCACAGGGTCATTTTAACAGTAGTTCCTCGTCATTTTACTGGTCAACATGTAAGCTTTGAAACCCTAATTCATGAGCCAAACTCCTAACCTACGCCACCCCTTCCCAAAGATCTATGCATCTGGAAAAAGCCCCACTCTGCAATATATGCAGCTCTGAATGACCAATACCACAAAGCAAATGGTGAAATGCTTTAAAGACCTGTGTGAAAATAAACTAGGGTTTTTTTTCAATGTAAACACAATCAGTAAAGCAGGTCAGTGAAATCTGACCAGACATGTAGACCCCTGTCATCCAGATAAAGACAGCACTGACTCAGAGCTAAACTCCTAAAACCATGTATCTAACCATGTATTCACTGGTGTAAAATCCCTTCAAACAGAAACACTAGACACAATTCATCATACATGAATTTCAGAAAATTACTTCCAATGCAATAAAGTAGGTGCTAGATCACAGCACTGTGATGTTCAGTTACACCTTAGGTTCATGGGAAAAGTGGATAATCAATAGCTTAAAACCTTCATACACCATCATCAGCCATCAAAAAGACACCCACATGGGAAGGGGAAAAAAAAGCAGCAGGAGCTTCATGTAAGAGCAGACTGATGATCCGCACTGCTTTCATCTCTGCAGAAAAGCATCGCTTCTTCCCTTTTTATCACACACTCATACTTATAAAAGACAAGTGACTTGCTGTGTGAAGTACTACTGTTAGCACCTCCCTAAAACTGATGAAAGTGTACATAATATCAATACATATTTTCATAGGGTCAGGGAATCATGGCGATAAATACACGCTGCCAAACTCTTATTTAACCTTTTATAAACAGGAAGTTCTGACACACCTTTCCATTGAGGTTTACTGTGTAGGTGTGTCCATACTTATGCCTGGTGCTGCATGTCATGCTACATTTATTTTATTTATAGTAAAATACTCCCACATTTTCAACCTTTAGTCCAATTTCACCTTAATCTTTTCTTTGTACCTGTACGGTGATGCTGAGGATATCCAGGAGAATGGACTCCTGATCCTACTGGGTTGGTGTTTGATCCTATTCCACTTTATGTTCGCATCATTTGATTATGTCAGCATGAAACTTACTCGACAATATTCCATTTCATTTCTATGGATTCAGAGCTATTAATAGATGTTTTAATAGTCTGATAAGGAACTGATCCTACATTTCACCTATAAAGCAAATCCTTCGACATTTTTAGGGGCAGATCGCTCTTTGCCGAGTTTAATTTAGTCTATTGCTTTGCACAGGGAGTTTTTACTGTGGTTTGTTTAATTACTTGATATGAATATAACAGATGCATTATTATGTTGTTTATCCACCTGCACTGCAAGACAATGAAGCCCACAGATGTCTTGTAATCTCATGGACACCAAAATGACGGACGTGCTCTTCATCAAGAATCAGCTGCATGAACTTGACAGGCTGAAGGAAATGGAAATCCTCATCAGACTCCTGACCTCTGCGCCACAGGCTCCTGTCAGAAAATGTTATTTAAAAACTATTTGATGAATCACCCTTTTGGCATTCCTATTTAGTCTGAGGTGTTCAGCACAGATAATCAAAAATCACCAGGAGTTGCATCTAACACACATCGTTTCTTGGCAAAATGATTAACGATGTGATGGGTTATCTCTGTAAGAAGACTCATTTAAACGTTTACCGGTGGACCGGGTGGAAGAAACTACAATTTGGTTTGTATATATATATCAGCAAAACAAAATAAATGTCTTAACATATCCCCACATACTAAAGCCTATTGCCTAATTAGACAGTTCCCTTTTCTTCTTTTTTCCTATTTATAAGAGTGTGTGCATGTGTGTGCATGTGTGTGCATGTGTATACACTCACTTCTCGCCACTGTTTGGTTTCAACGCCCTGTGTGTAGAGTACGCACACTGTGAAAAAGTATCAGAAAGAGAAATAAAATGATGAAAATATAGTTTAAGAAATCTAAATGAAAAGCCATAAAAATATAAACAGAAAGAAAATCAGAAAAAATGCACATAAATTAGTAGCTGATCCAGAAATAACAACGTGGGCTTTAGCTGATATAATGTCAAATAACAAGTCATTGGTTTGTAAAGCAGCATAAAAGAAATGTAAATCACAGCAGAACAGTAACAAAACAGACACAAACCACTGAGAAGAAAAGGAAAACACCACATCAGGAAGCGGTAACGGCATTACTGTACAAAGAGACACTAAGACAAAAAGCGTGCAACACACTCACTTGGATCCGACTTTGAGAAAGTGTCTTTATCCAGCAGATTTCTGGAAAATAAAAAGAGAATATTTTACTAATTTGTATGTCTGAAAATAGCACAACGGTCCACCAAATATGGCAAAAACTATATATTCTGAAGTAATAATTAAATTAAAAAAAAAAAGCACAGCAATGATGGTTGCAATGGTGAAAACATGGTCTCTGGAACCAGTTCTGCTTCTGGTCATGTAATAAAAAACAAACGGCTCCAGCTAAAAATAGGATCTAGTGTGTACCGTGAACTCATCACATCACAACTGAGATATTTTTTTAAACTCGTATTTCTAATATATATATATATATATATATAAACCTTGTGTGTCTGAGATGATGAGGAGGAGCAATTGGAAGTGTTGTTAGCTGGTTTTTACATGCTGTTTAAAGTGCTTGTAACAAAGCAGTTCCTTTTCTGTCACAACCGCTCTATTTTGAGTCCAGCCTCACTTTGCTGTATGTGAGAGCACCAGACTCCACCTGCTATGATGATTAAATACAGTCAAGGTGTAATTTCTTTCTTTGCAGGGATCAATTGGCCAACTGTGGTTTGCAGGGCTTCTGAATACTGGTTTCTTCCAATTCTAACTAAATAGACCTCTTCACATGATTATATTTGGCAGTGTTTAGTGTACAGTGTTTATTTGGGGAGTCTCCTAACTAAGTATATCTAGCACTAATTCCTTGTGTTTTTTTTTAAATAGAAAAACATTTACAAGTTTAGATAAATGAAAGTGGAAAAATTCCTTCTAGACACATTCATATTCCTAAGAAGAGATCTAATCTGACAGTAAGAACAACTCATCTGGTGTAATATGATTTTCTTTTTGATGTAGGGCCACCAGATGAGCCAGTGTACATCATCTTTTGATTGCATTAGTACTGTGTGAAGCCCAAATAAGTGCAACTAAAGGGCACAAGTGTGGAGAAACACCAGCAGGAGAAGTTGAACCTGTTATTTTCTTCTTGCAGGTGTGATTGCATGTGAAATGCATAAACACACATGCTTATTCATACATTCATAAATATTCTTCCTGCCTGGCCTGGATATCAACACAGAAAATAGTTTGAGATGTAGCACAATGGCAGCCTGATTGCTGGCTCGTCTCTCTGTTTACTCATCTCATTTATCCCTCCTTCTTTCTGCTCTCCAGACACCCTCCATGCATGTCTCTTTTTGCAACTGCATTCAAATCCAAAAACTTCCAAACTTTCTCTTTTTTTTTGCTTTAGTTTTTTTTCTGCTTATGATTTTTGACAGTTTGACATTTATAACGTTTCAGATTCAGTTGGCAGGTGTGGACATTTCCTGATCTGAAGCATTTAATGGTATAAGTGTTTGAAGGGACTCTCAGCAGAAAGCACTAGCTATCATTTCAGTATTAAACTGTTACTGGTGACCTTTAAAAGAATCCCCTGAACTGGAAATTTGATTAGCGCCCGGAGTGTTGATTTACAGCAAATGTTAAAGACACAAAATTAGAGTCGCTAGATGAAAACAAAGAAGATCATTGTTCCGTTTATGCTGTGCTCTTCTCTGCCTGTCAGTCCCGATTTGTTACAGTTAACAAAATTCACCATATTTTTTCTTTTTTAACTAATGCTGTGTGATTATACTGCACGAGGAAACCTGCAAGAGAAGCATGGAAGATGAGGAGAACCTTTCCTTCTGAGTTTGACTTGTTGAAAAATCAAGTTTTAAAAGACTCATTAAGGTAGACAGTGTGTTCTTTGGTTTCAAGTCCTTTACTGTCAAAAACATAATGCTTTTCGCATTGTTGTGACTCACTAAAACACTCCTGGGCTCATAAGTTTACAATGTCTTTTATCTGAGACAACACAGAACAGCTCATCACTGTCTGCCTCCTGAGACGGAGGTGTGTACCTCTCATGAAGTGAGGCTGTTTGATGGTTAGAACATGGATTTCTGTGTTGCAAAGAAGCAAACATCAGTGGTGGCACAACACTTGAATGGATTTTGAGCATAAAGCTTTCTCCTGTGTTGTTTGAAACAATGAACCCCACCGGGCCTCATAACTTGTGCAAGTGCAGCACAGTTACGTGCATGGCAGTGTCACCGGTGGTGGTAGACATTTGCCCGAAGCCATCGCCTGCCATACACTCACATGCCAAGTCGAATTGGTTGAGTGACTTTGAAAGGACAGGAAAAACAAAATGTTTTAAATATTTTATTTTTATTAAATCATATTTGAGGCAACCATTTTCATTGTTTTATTCTACAGTGCTAGACCATCATTTATCTGGTGTCTGCCTGGATGATAGATTAGTCTGCATGCTTTTTTTTTCATTATTTTCCATTTTATAAATAAGAAAAGGCCATTTCTAAACAGAAAACCAATGCAGCAGCAAATGTATTACCAGAATGACAAATAGCAGCCGATTCAGACATCATCTAAAGCTGTGTTTTTATTTCCAATTAAAACTTATTTAAAAAGGTTTTAGGTTTTTGGGGTTTTGAAGGGAAAATGTATTTTGTTATTATAATTTGCACACATATAACTGATATCTCAGTGCTTATTTATTCATTTTATGTAGTTATTGTTTATTAATTCTGAATTGTCCCTTATTCCCCCAGGATTTGCCTTTTTTATGCATGTTAAGGTACAAAAAGAAAAAAGTAAAAAGCACTGTTTCTGGCTTTGTTTGGAAAAATTCAGATTTTTTTGTTTTTCTATTTAGTAACTAGTTTTTTCTCAGCTTAATTTTGAAGCTTTTTTTAAATCCATCTTTCTACCTCTGACTTTTATTTGCTCGTGTTGCAAGTTTGTGTGTAATGCTTCTGTCAGGTTCGCCTGACCTTTGAAAAACGCCTGTCAGGGGATAGTGTGTACCCAGTACTATTACCCTGCTTGTTTTCTTTTATTCGCAGGGTCACGTCAGTGGCACGAGAGCCGTCGCTCAGGGCGAAAAAGCCTGCGGGCATCTCGCAAACTCGTTTCTGTTTCTTGTTTGAGTTTTAAGCTTCAGCTTTCCATCAGCCTGAATCTGTTTGGATCATTTGCCTGATTTAGTCATTCCTTGTTTAATAAAATGTAGAAACAGAAGAAGATCTGGTCTTACTGCAGGAACCAGAACAAAAGTATAGCACTCACTCTGCTCGGACTTTAAAAGATATTTTACAAAAACGGTGCATAGTACTTTCCCTTTGAAAGCACAAGATGGACATCAGAAAAACATCTAATAATTACTAACTACTTATATAAAACGGCTTGATTTTCATCACACAATGATTCTAATTTCTGCGACTATTTATACATTGGGATAATTACATGGTACATAACATATTGGCTTTTAAGTCAATATTAGATTTTGCAAAGACTTTAGATACACAAAAAAATGTAGGATAGCCTGTTTCTATGTTTTGATGCATAAGTGAGTCTAAAACTACAACTAGTCTCACATTTTTATCTTTATACATAAACCAAACCCATTTTAAAGCGGGGCTAAATTAACTGAAATGCATTTATTTGGATTTATGTTGCATTATATATCAGGGCTGTGAAAAACTGCAGTTTTTCAGGGCCACTGTTCTGCAGGTGTAAAAATGTTCACTTTTTAAATCCTCCTGACATAAATAATAATTAAAAAACTAATAAGCTGTTGGTTTAACTAACAAACTAACTAATGTTAGTTTGTTGGAGCTGAGAAGTGTCAGATTCTCGTCCTTAAGGGGTTGCAGTCTGGCAGCTTTTTGTTGTTTCTCTGGTCCAAAATGGTCCAACACACCTGAATTAAATCGAATGGACCAAAAAGCTTCTTGTCAACTTGTGCACAGTCACCCATTCATTTCAGTCAGGTGTGTTGAACTAGAGAAACAAGAAAAATCTCCTGGATTGTGGCCCTGGAGGACTGGAGTTTGAGACCCCTGATAACCACAAGACATGATACAATATGAATTTGATTTGGATGACTTGAGGGCAACAGTTGGAGAGCGCATTTCAATTCAGTTCGATTTAGCTTTACAGGGACCTCGAGACACTTTACAGTTTTAAGCCACTTCACCTGAAGCAAATACACATCATCATTACAATAAATATAGGCCAATTAATAAAAACATATTGCTTAGCAAAAGGAAACCAACAGATCAAATGTAATCGTCAGCATGCACGGACAGCGTGCAACCAAACAGAGGAATATCATAACGCTGCATAAATTAATTTTGTTTATAATTATTGGCTCTTGCCAGATTATCTTTCAGTATCAGCTAAACTGAGAAAACTGTATATTTAATCTGCATAAGGCAGAAAAAGATAAAGATGAGATGTAGGAGGTAGCAAGTGTTTACTTTTATAAATCATAATTCTGTCTTTGCAAGAATACTGTGGGAGTGTACCTGACCTTTCATTTGTTCAGTTATATATTGTGCTGTTAGCTCAGTATGCAGACTTTGTTAAAGGTCTATGACCTCTCCCATGAAAAAAAACTGCAGGTGCATTAAGGGTGTTCATGTTGGAGAGGATAATAAAATATTTTCCTTTTTCATTGTCTTTATATGTTTGTGAAGAATCCAAATACATACTGTATGCTTTATTTGACTCAGTTCATTTTCACATACAAAAAAAAAACTTGTCACTAAAGATGCATAAAAAATGCTGTAAATATAGATTCATTTGTTTGTGGGGTAAAAATTCAATGGAAGACATTTTAGAATCAGTTTAATTATTGTGTAAGGTTATAAAATATTAAAATTTGTTTTTGTGTCCGCATAACTTTATCACTGCTGGATGGAAATCTTTGGAAAGGAGACACGTTTTAGCACATCGTGTGGGTAAGATGCACATGCAGACACAACTGTTCAAGCAACAACCAGTCATTAGTATTCCCTTCATTTCTGCTGCTTTTTCATTTAGTTCGCTGCCTGCTCACTCACTCATCTACTATTGCCTCCTCTTTATCTCTGTTATGTCCACCTCCCGGTTATCTGTTGGCTGTGTTCTCCCTCTAATGTCTTCCCCATTATCTAATATGCTAAATGTAGCCTCATACTGCTGTTATCTCTGTAGCACTGCTCTTCATGTTTTGATCTGCAGCCAGTCCTCTGGATGTTATATTTACATCTGCAACCACCAGTAGGTTTACAGTAATTCATCCCTTGTGGAAATACGCAGCAGCTGGCTCAGGCTTAAATCTTGAAGATGGCTGGTTATTAAAGCATTGTGTAAAAGAAAATGTTGTTAGTTACATATTTTTATGTGTAATGCCCTTTAGCTTGCATTTCTATGTATGAAAAAGATATTAATGAATGAGATTGATTATTAGCACACCATTGCTGCAGTGTTTATATGATCACAAACAATTTAATCTTATAAAGTATCAAATAATTCTAAATAAAGCTATACAATAAATAATGTTTATTTAGTTTTAGCATTAATTTTAACTCTCAGGGTGAGACTACAAAAAGAAAGACAAACATTTGAACTCTCTGATGAAGGTTGCTGGACTAAAAGGACTTGGTTGTTGTTTTAAGTTAGCGGCACTATAACATTAAAATTGATGTATTTGCCTTGTAATTTTCTTTTTTATTTAGTTTTTCAACCATATTTTTCTGATAGAAATCAAACCAGAGAAAAGATTTATCAAAGCTGCTCTGATGTGTTTTAAGTATCTCCTGAGTGTGCTGTTTAATTGTTGATCAGCTGAGATAAAGAAGCTTTTTTTAGCTGAGAAACATAAAACTTTAAACTCACTGAGATGCAGATTGACTGCTTAATCAAATCATGGGCCTACAATCAATGGGCATTGTACTAAATTACATATATAGGTGCTTTAACGCTACGTGTAATTTACTTTTGTCTGAAATTTGGATCAAGCAAATTACTGTTAGCTGGATGCTAATGTTATCAAGTCAAAGGTTCTTCTCATGTGTGTGTGCAGTCACAGTCAGTGCTGCTGCTGTTTGTTTCACCTGTATTGTTTAATATGTCCTGCTAATGGACTGCATAATTCCCCTTTTTATGTGTGTCATTCAAAATGACACAGCGGAGCATGTACACCTGGAGCAGAGGAGAAAGGAAACAAGTGAAATAAGGATGAAGTTATAAACTGCTGACAACCTACCATAGTTAATGCAACAAATACATGTTTTAATCTGTCTCAGGGAAATGTTTGAAAGACTCTCCCCTACAGGTTAATGGGTATTCCTTCTTTTGTTCACTTGAATTTCCTGATAAACAAAACAGAAAGAAGGTGTCCAGTTTATTTTCTGGGGATGTTGCGTACTTATTTCCTGCATCATTGATCAGCTAACCTCTGGTTTGCACTGAACGTCTGTAGTCAAACAGAAAGTGACCTGCATGGGAATAAGTATAGTTTGAGGCTATGTTTCTCAGAGATAATAAATGGTCTCATTAGGTAAGAATATTACAAGTTAATCTACATTTTGAACCTCCCCTTGGGTCACATGTAGAAAGGAAAGAATAGTGTTACAGATACACAACGTTTCCAGCATTGCACTTAGAGACCAAGTGAATTAAGACAGACTCCATTAGAGCTGCTTCTTCCGTTCCCCCTGAAAGAAGCCAGCCAGGTTTGGGCATGTGGCTGGAGTAATCTTAAAAATGTTTCAGATTTGCTCAACAGGAAAGAAACCCAAGTTATAATGGGATAATAGATTCCAGTATAAAGTTGCCAACAGGTCATTCACATTCACCTTCTGGATTAATCTCTGTGTCAGTCATCTGTCTTGTATCTAAAATAAAAAATACTCTGCCAGCAAGATGCAGTTCATCATGTCCAACATAAATGCCAAAATGTGCTGTATACTGTATTTCCTTTTAAGACACTGAAAATGAAGTAGAAAAGAACATGACCAAAAGGCTGCACTGACTGAAACTTCAAACACCGGCACGCAGCTTGCAGGAGCTTGATTTGGGTGAATTCAAAACTAGGTCTACTGAAACAAAACCTCATCAAAGCTTTTCTTTTATCATCATGTCGAGTGCAACCCCCACAGCATATGCCTTCCCAACACACCAGCCCCAAGACAACATTGGTACTGCCCTAAATCTGAAGGAGAATCTCACCCAAAATTTTGCCTGACAAGGTGCTCATGTACAAGAGTAAAGAGTCGCAGAACTCCAGTGTTTGGGTGAAAGAGTCCTAAATGAGCCCAAGTGAAAGTAACACTCATGTTAATGACTTTAAAAAGGCAGAAACTGAGCCTTTGGTCTTGAGGAGAACGCTGAATTTCTGCAGGCAGACTGTGGTAATTATTGTAAAATACAGTGCCCTCATGCCAAATAGGTCCTCTTTTCCTTTCCCACAAGCAAGAAATCTCAGTCGTTTTAGGTCACTGCATTTTGCAAAGCAAAGCAAGAACACATGAAACACCGAGGCACTGAGAATGCTGGATGATAGGTTCAGATGTGCTGGTCTGATTTCACATCTTACTGTTTCTATAGCATAACATGTTTAAAGTGTGTCACCAAATTTACATTGGGTGTTGAATAATCAATCTCAAAAGGAGCTAGTAGTACCAAAGGGGTTTCAAACTAACTTCCTGAAGCCCACCTCCTTATGGAAATGAGGTTACATGAAAAGATGAGAGATGCACAGACTCAGCGGAGGCAGGATCTGGGTATGTGTGCCTCGTTGCACAAGGGAATTTTTGAAACCAAGAGAATGTGAATGTAAGTGAAAATCAAATGTAAGCACAGGAAATAGAGTAGAGGAAAAATGTGTGTCAGAGAATGTGTGAGTGAGATGGAGTTTGAAAAAGGGAAGAGAGTGAGGTCCTAAGAGATTATATCAGAAATAGACTGAATATAATGGAGTTCCTCTTGCACAGGGAGAGGAAACAAGTGCCTGTTATGCAGAGACACAGACACCACTGACTTTATTTTCAGAAATGTGACACAAACCACAGTAATTAGACAGCTCCTTTCCTCTAATCTGCAGGAGCTTCCTCAGCTCTCCAACTCTAACCGCTCTGAGTGCAGACTGAAAGAAGGATGATAAATATCTAGGGATGACTGACTCTCTTTGAAGACTTGCATATTGAGCTGATGAGACTCCCAACTTGGAGCAGAGCACAAGTCAGCACAAATAGGCTGCCACAGGCTAATAAGTAAGAATTTCTGAGCAAAAGTGTGCACTGCTAAACAGTAGAATGACTTCAGAGTGTTTGTTCTTTCACGCTATTATTGCATATTACTGCACTACATGCATGCATTGTCCTGCATTGTGGCGTATCATGCAAATTTAGGTGTATATCCTGTAATTCCTGTAAATCAAATTAAATACTGTCAAATGTGACAATACTCTGGAAACCCATGTTCTTGTTGCAGACACACTTTGAGATTTGTGTTGCACACATATGAATAATAATTCTAGCTCCATATTACCTGGAAACTTACATCCAAGAAAAGGCAGAATGTATGCTCGCATGGAGGTGAAAGGCTGAGAAAGAGGGTGGATTTTTCCGGTGCAAGGAGGACAGTTTGTAGGTGTAGAATAAGTCTATGCTGCATACATACAACCCAAACTGTGTGCCTGACCTCTTGTTTGCACACAAAGCAATAACTCAGGCGAAAGAATTGAGTGTATGTGTGTGTGTGTGTGTGTGTGTGTGTGTGTGTGTGTGTGTGTTAGTATAAAAAGATCAATGATGACTAAGTAGACAAACCTAAAGCAAGTGTAATGCAAGATGTAGTGCAGATTTAAACATAAAATTCTGCAAGACCATTTATAAATGAATATTACCTCACAGAATTTTATCCCAAGAATAAAGTGTAGTGGGGTTTTTATTTTGTATGATTTTGATAAGTTAGGTTTATTATTCAATTTAAGGTCTGAAAAGTTTCTTAAATTGTTTTGACTTTCAACCTTTTACCAAAACTACTGTGTATCTTATATATTATTATTATTATTGTAAAAAGAAAAACCCACATCTGATTGCTTATGTATGTATTTTGTGGGGACATTTTTCTTTTAATTTCACATAGTTTGATCAGATTTAATGTTTTTCTGTGCTTTATGATTTTATCATAGCATCCAGATTGAACCTGCCTCTCGCCCGCTGATTGCTGGGATAGGCTTCAGCTACCTGTGACCCTGAATTGAATGAAGCTGGATGAATATTGGAAGGATGGCTGGATCCAGAATAAACAATTTGTTAACACTTTACTGCTAGAATTTATTTATAAAGATATTAGAAAAAATACTATTTAAAATACTATAAGTGAGTAATAAAAATTTGTACACTAATAAGGGTGAATACATTAAATACATTATAAAATAATATAGTCATTTAATACCTTATGCCAATTTAATACAATATTAAATAAGCATATTTTCTTTTTTCATTATTAAATTTTCCAAACAAATCCTTAGAACAAACATACTCTATATAAAATGTTTAATCACATTTTACCTTAAAAATATTAGACACTAATATTTCTATTTTAGGTAACTACATAAAAAATCCCTTTCAGGAACCATTCCACTGAACGTGCAGCAAGGACAATATGAAAAGCAGAAACATAACAACAACTTTCCCTGAGGACAAAACAGATGTGAAGGCTATTCTCACAAATCTACACAAAGAAAACATGATGCATGGTGACAAATTCGATGTGTTTAGTAGTTAAAAGGCGAAAGAAGAAGTTGACGAGGAACAACCAGAGGGAATCACAGATGAAGAAGCCAGAAAATAAGGCACTATGATTAAAAAAAGACGTATGAGCAGATGGAGAATGGAGAAAAGAAGTAATATGAGCAATATAGGAAAATGTGGAGGTGGAGGAATGAGTCTAATTCGGTTATAAGCGAGGGAGTGGAGCACTGGGTAAAGCATATGGAGCACTGTGTTATTGCAGCAAGATGAATCAAAGCATCTTTCAGTGGTCCTTCATCTTTCTCTCTCAATTTACTGACTTCTACTTGTTTCTCTTCTTACCTGACTGTTCCCTTATTGCTAAACGGAATATAAGATATATGTATTTGGATATATGGCAGCCATGTTTCCTTCAATTCTTTCTAAAATGAGTCAAAACTGGGAATATTTTATAGAAAAATTCACTGAAATCATCTAACCCCAAAACAAAACCAGGGCCAGTAGCAATTCATAAGTAAACCCATCTTAATAACCTCTCAGAGCCTAATCATATGAGCTTAAATTGTTGTGCTGGCATTGCTTTAGTGTCGGATCGATAACAGAACCAAGCAGGATCGTTTTTCCCACCAGCTGCTGAATTATTCAGGCCAAGATGTTCTCTTGGGAGGTTCCTGCTCTGCCAGCCAGACACACAGGGAGCTCACAGCCCGGCCAGAGAGCTTGGGATCATCACCAACTTCCTAATGAGCAGTAGCACATACTGTAAGGGCTGTAAGGGTATAGGACAATGATAGAATGAGATTCATGGGATGTTTCAAAATGGCCCATCTGGTTTTTCTGTGAGTAAAATAATGCTGGTGTCACTGTAAATGAGTAAAATCACAAGCAGCTTTGGCGATGATCTTTTTTTCTCAGACACTCCTGCCACATATGGCTTACCGCTGGATCGGCACGTGTTCATTTCATCATTGATTAATTCTGTGTTGCTTGTTTGTTCTCTAAGCCTCTGAAGCAGCAGAAAGGCCCTCAGGTACCAACTGCCTAACACTTGCAAAGCAATCTTCACTGCTCTCTCTGAGAGGTTCACACATTGAAACATGTGACCAAAACATGATGGTGGTTAAAAACTCATAAGCTTCATTTACTCTCAGAACAAACAGGTGGAATTTAAGCTACTGTCCAGTCAAGCGATCCGTCACCACAATGTAGATGACTGAATCTACATCCACATTTTGTTAAACTGCTTAACTGTGACTTGAAAGTAAATTATTAGAAGTAATAAAATGTAAAAAAAAAGCTATTTTATAACTAGCTGCAGTTGGATATCTGCTGGCTCCACCTGCCCTGTCATCATGTCCACCTTACAAGGAGTGAGATTTAAACAACAGAATGAGAAGGAGTGATATATCTGTGGGTATAATAAACCAAAGTTCTATCAAAGGTGTCGGGTTTGAGCTGCAAGCAGAGGAGGATCACAGTTTTACTTTGTGGGCTCCAATAAAGAAAAGTGTGTGTGTTGTGAACAGCCAGTGGCAATAGCTGCAGTTTGTAGTACAATCATTCCCCTGTTTCAGTTCAGGTAGTGTGTATGTGTTAGGTTTTAGATATTTGTTTTGATACGTAACTTAAGTTTTTTTGCATTTATTCCTCTATTTTATCTTCCTTTTGAGCCTGTCATTATTGCTTTCTACTTAGTTGTTATTTGTTTGTTTTGCTTCTTTTTTCTCTTAATCCACCTCCAAAAAGTCACCACTGTTTAGATATCCTAGCATTTAAGATTAATGTTTTCTTTTTAAATTAAATATCAAAACATTACTAAAAGTTATGTATCGCTCTTGGAAGCTTATACATTCTAACTGACCTTCATTACCTTTTTAATAAGAATTTATGCCAGCAGTTGTACATGGTGTAATATGGTCTGGATTTTAAGGTTTAGAAGTTTCATACTTCTGCTCAGGTTTGTGCCGGCATCTGGTTTCCTCGTGAGCACAATGTCCAATGCTTGTTAACAAAAGATTATAACAGGATTCACATTAAAAAAGTTTGTAGGGTGTAAGCAGGGGTGTCAAAGTTAGTCCTTAAAAGGTTTTTCCCTGCTTTAACACAACTGACTCATATGAAATGGAACCAACAGCCTATGTTGCAGCAGGTAAACACTAAAAAAACTTTAAGATTGAGGGTCAGACGGCCACAGCGTCATCCATTATTTACTGATAATGGACATTTTATTGAGCATCATTCCATTCTTTTTGGACACCTATAAAAAAAGTTCCAGGCAAACAGCATGATTTTTCTAAATTATTGCTCTGGCTTGCAAGGAAATTGGTAACCGTGGAAACAGAAAATTTGAACATACATCTACATATGTTATTTCAGCTACAGGTTTTGTGGCCAGAGCCACAGCGAGACATTAACCGGTCCACTCAGGCATTTCTTATCAATTAAATGATAAAAAAAAACTAATAATAATACTAAAACTAATATTATTAAAAATATACTACTACTAATAATAATAATAATAATAATAATAACATTAAAAACAATAATAATAATAGCAATAATCCATCCATCCATTATCTACCGCTTTGTCCCTAACGGGGTCGCGGGGGGGCTGGAGCCTATCCAAGCAGCCAACGG
>JBAMIG010000003.1:22727697-22738119 GCA_037177335.1 Kiunga ballochi
ACACATCACACACATCACACACATTACACACACACACACATTCAAAAATCTGTACACACATGTACACTTAAGTGGAAAGTCTGTGCAATAAAAGGCACAAATGACCTTTGACCCTGCATTTGTGTCCCAAGAGTACATATTTCAGACATTGTCGCATACTGGGTTACCCTATAACACATCTGGAGAAGCGCTACTGGAGCAGCTGTACAGAACATGTGTGTTGGAGTGTGACAGAGATTCACTGTCAAGCAATAAAGTGCCCTCTTGATCAAGAGCCCTGAAGATTGTGTCTAAATGCAATCCCTTCCCCTCAGCAGCCGGAGGCAAGTTGAGAGAGTTTTCTGCCACAGCGATAAAGCGAGCAGACATTGACTGGCTTAGAACAGAACTGAAGGGTAATCTACAATCCTCAGAGTGCATCCGTTACAGACTCAGGATTTTTGGTGAATTATCAGTGTCCTTCAAACACATTCTGTTATTATAAGGCAGTCAGGCCTGCTGGGTGAGGCAGGAGGCTAATGCCGAGTAGCTGACTACTTGGGTTTTATACCCTAATAGTCAGATGATGGACAGTTTGGAAAGGAAGCACTAAAGGTGGTTAAAGACTGTGTGTGTGGCAGGTTTACTTTTCCATGTGTTCTCTGGATCTCTGCTGGAAACAGCTGAATATTGGGGCAAGGTTTAATTGTATCCAAGTGACAATTTGTTAGACCAATAATTGCTTTGCAAAATGGGTGGCCCATTTAAAGCTTTTGATTTCTAAAAGATGCTGGATTGTTGTCTATTGGTGCCATTTATACTTATTGTAGTATCTGTAATGACTTTGCTTCTGTGTAAATACCTTCCCATATCATGCAAAACTGGGTTTTACCTTAAAAACAACAAAAGCAGCTTTATCCTCACTGTTGTGAAGTTGGTGGGAATTTTCAATAGGGAAGCAGATATTTTCTTTTTAATAAATGTCTCCAGCAAAAAAGAGGGTTAAGAAGACACATTTTTTGTTTATAGGTAACATAATGAACTGCATTGAGCACAGGCATTTCAGATCTAACAGCAACAGACAGTGAGAATTTGCTAATGATAAATACATTGTTACCGTTAAAGATTGTCTGATATTATTGGCATACCGATTTTATCAGCCGATATTATAATTAAAATGGGATAATCGGAAAGCATCAGTTTCTTACTTTTCTTTTTTACAACAGCCGCATATAATATCTTAAACTCTATAAGCAAAGTCTCCTCTGACTCAAAATGTCATGTATAGTATTCCAGATACTTTTGTTTGTTTGACAAGTGCCAAAAAATCCTCAGATCATGTAGTCACTTGCAGCATTAGGACCTTTTAAGTGGAGGGTCCATGTTTTGGGATTATTTCAAAGTGTCTCCAAACATCTAATGTCTATTTTGTAGTATTCAAATGTCAAAGGTCAATACTGGGTGGCATCAGTAAAACCTGCGAGAGATAAATTAATAGATGGAAAAAACAAACAAAAAAAAAAAAAAAATCCACATTTACCCAAGGGATTGGTAAAAAAAGCACCCATCCTGCACACCATGGGAAAGACACAGCAAGGTAGATTTTGTTTTTGATTTCCCCCTGCATATCCGTACCACATGTAAGAAGTTTCTAAAACACATAAGATTTAGCCTTTTTGTGTCTACTGTGTATGATCAACCACAAGTTTATAACAAAGCTATTTGTGATCCAGATGTAGTGGACTGTTTCACATGGAGCTACATACAGTAGGATGACACATATGTTATGCAGTAATGATCCCAGCAGACAACCAGAGAAATAAAGACAGACGCTCCTGAATAGAGGTGTCATTTCCTGGTCCAGAAAGTAGAAATCCTGTCCAGCAGCTGTTTCGACCCGTCATCAAACCAGCTGAATTTAATGAGCCCAGTTCATCTGCCAGGTAAACGAGTCTGTCAGTGAAACACCTGTTCTACGGGTGCAGGTAGATCCAAAAACATGGCAGGACTTTTACTTCATGGCAACTGGATTTGACACCTCTACTCCTGAGCATCAACAGAAGTTTGCAAGCTGCTTTGCTAAATTCAACATTCTCATTTGCAGATCTTATTAAAAAGGACATGAAAGGCAGGAATTTTTTTTCTTTTTAACTATTGTTGTAAATCACATATCAGCAGAAACATTAATATGTCTAACTCTACTGTAAATCTAAACTGATGCTGTTTTCTTTGTTGAGTATCAGCAGCTGGAGCTCTCTTCAAAACAATAAATATTTTTTTAAACTAAGTCTACAACATGGCTTAATTCATATTTGGAAAGCAGCAAAGTGGAGATTTCACTTTACTTTCCAAAGTGCATTAAATCCTAAGTTTCAGAGATCAAAGTGAGACCAGCTGAGATCGAAGTCAGAAACCTCATGTGCATTTTCTCTGTGGAATTCCAAAAAAAGGTATCAAACAACTATTTACAACATCATGGTGTAATGAATCGGTGCTGACACAACTGGAGTATAGGTCTCAGAGCTTGAGGCAACATTAGGCGGTGATTAAAAAACAGAAAATATCGTATGGCTTCTGCATGGTCATCGCAGCTTTCCCTGTTAAACAGATTCTGTGAAGCACACTTAATGTTTTTAATTCAATGTCAATGCTACTGAATCCAAGAAAAAAAAAAGAACACATCCCTTTAAGGTTTTGAGAGCAAATCTACTTAGGTGTTGCTTGAATTTGGAAATACAAAGATAAATGAGTCATTCAGTAACCTGCAAGATTTTAAGCTATCCAATCAACTCATCAGCTCTACTGGCATTACCCATCATAAAACAAATATACAAGCACAGGGCGCAAGAGAGAGTGCTTAAAGCTAACAGCATTACGTAAGGAGGCGAAAAAAACAAATGAAGCCTTTCGATGAAGTATTTCTACATGAAAAATTGCTGAGGTGGTGAGCAGGGTCAGTTTGGTTAATTGGCACATATAAATACAGAAAAGGACCCAGAGGACTTAAGGTCAAAGTACAGAAACCATGATGTTATGGAAGTTAATTTCCCTGCTGACCACATTTTGTACCAGTCACTCCGGTTTTATAGACAAACTACTATACAAACGTATCTATTATACATATTTTAAACAAGTAATTATGGTAAAAAAATCAGTGCACATCTTCTCAGAGTTGCAAGGCTTTTTTAGCTTTGGCCAGATTAGGAAGATTTCATCTAAAATGTGTACATGTTGTACACAGAAGCACAGTACAAGGATAGGAATTAAAGGGAATGACATGTAAAAGCAAAAACGTGGAAAGAGTATTTTACAGAGGGGGTTGGTAGTACCATTTCTATATCCAAAGTTAAAAACAAGCAAACAAAAACCCTCACAAGGCATTTGGTCAATTCAAAAAGCTAGCTGATTCACAGGGTCAAGTTCGAACTAAATTACAACTTAAATCAACTTTACCTGAGTTTCTAATAATACCAAAATATAACTTCAAAGAACGCATCATCAGAATAACCCCACCAACGTGTTTGCATGCATCGCGTTCGCCGACTTCCCCACCAAACACCAAAACCCCTAAAATTACTTATGGCAAGTTTTAGCAGCTTTAGACTCATGTTGGATACATGAAACAGCAGCAGAACATTAATTAGATCAGAAATTATAAAAAAAAAAACACAAAAAAGTGGATGTTAAAAGTATTTTTCAACCCCTTTAAAAGCCGTTTTATGATCCAAGCTTCATTTAAATCAACTACATACTGATCATCTCTGGGTCTTTTAGGAGCAAAAGTGCAATAAATCAGCTAAATATTACTTCTTTGAAAAGGGAGAGAGATTATGCTGAGGCGAATAAAACTGAACTGTGATCCCAACAGGCATGAATTGGGTTTTTAATCAAACGGTAAGACATCTGCAGGAGAAGGAGCTGGAAATATGCGGCTCCTTGTGTCGGAATGCTAAATAAAAAGCCTGCGCTTATGAAGTGATGATGAGAAGCTATTTTCAGTATTTGGATGTGTCAAACAACATAAAGATAATCGAGCTGACTTTTAAGATTTGCTATTGCCTGCAGGTGTGTTCCTGTGTGTGTGCACGTCAGTGGAAGGCTGAATTTCTTTCATTAAAGACACATTAAATCAACACAGTGAGAGATGCCAAGACCTATCAGACAAGATGGATTACAAAAACATCCACCAAGATCCTGTATTTATGCGTGCGTGTGCGCGTGTTGCCGACACACCTAATCTACCACATAAACAGATTTGTATGTCAGTGCACAGGAACAGGAAGTTCATTCCTGCCAGTAAGGGTAGCAGATAAAACAGTGGGTGGAAGAAAATTGGGATTTCAAATATAAAAAAAGAAAAGGGGTTCATGAGAAAATCCCTCTTGGTGATGACCTACTTTCACCCAAGTAATCTTGCCTGAAAAGCAGCTGGTGGAGCCGAGCGCTAATTAAATTGCCTTCCAAGAGAAGTTCAGTAGCAGAGGAGGTGAGGCTGGTCAGTCTGACGCTTAACCTTAAAGATCAGAGAGGGGATGAAAACAGGCAGAGGGAAACTGGCAGGAGCACCTGTCGCCGTTTGTGTGAATGATAAATGGCAGGTATGAGCCCCATACTGCAGAGTGATGATACAGTCTGGCACTTTGGCCTCGCTGTAGCACCATATCAGCAGCACCTGCACAGGTGTTTTCTTACATCAGCTGCAGTTACAGCTGGTGCACTTTACACGGAAGATGATATTTTCCAGTCAGGTCCTCTTGGAGCAGCAGCGCCTTCGTTGTGCTGCTGTTCGTGTGCTAACCTTTCTGCAAGGTCAGAGGACACATCCACATAGTGCTGAAGAGGTTGGCAACAAATCTAAAGCACCAGTTTGTATAGAGACCCGTAAAAAATGTCCCCTCCCTCCAACACAAAGTACGAGGTAGGGAAAAAATAAATAAACAGCAATAATTCACATTATTTTAACAATAAAATGTTTCAGTCACACACTGAAAGAAAAATATCATCAAGAGATGTTTGTGTGATTTTCCAGTGATGTTTAAACCAAGATCAGCAACAGTTTACTGATGCACACAGCATGATTATCCAGTGTGTTCCGAATCCAGACAGCCAACAAGAAAAGGTCCTAAACACAGGATATGAGAGCAGATTCACTCCCTCACTGTCTGAAATCTCAGCAAAGGAACAGAAGGACACTTTAATGTAAAACCAGGCTGCAGGTGACGAATGGTTATGCCTGGTGTTTGCACCATCCGACAGACGCAGTTCATCTTTTCCAAGTAGCACCACACCTGAATGGCACTTTCCAAATTGGCAGTAAAAAAAAAAAAATTCTGAAAGGCATCTTTTTTTCTTTAAAACTACACGATCCACGCCTTGATTGCCTTCAAAAAGTCTCATTTAATCTCACGTCTTGTTGCCGGAAGTGAGCAAGTCACCGATCAGCAGCTGAAGTTACAGCAAAATAGCTGACTAAAGACCCAGTCTCTTTGGTTCTCACCTCTTCCTCCACACCTTTGACAGCCAGATCTTCACCGTTTTGTCGCTGCAGAGGGAAAGTGAGGGTGGGATGAAAAAAATAAATTAGGAGAGCAGAACAAAGGGAAAATGCAACCTCAGAACAAGTCATTGTACAGAAGACGCAGCATGAAGACGTTCACTTCATAGTAAAACACACTTTGAGAAAAACCTTCTCAACAGCGTCCCTCCATCCTGGCTGAACATTTCAGTTTGGTTTTACATGTGCACATTGTCATGGAGCAAATTCGCATCTCATTAATGAAGTAAGCTCATGCACACAACAAACGCTGGCCAATAAGGTTGCTTTTTGCCTGTTAGAAGTGGCTTTCTGAAAAACACACTAATAGCTTTCTTGACAAGACGACAGTTTATTAACACCTCATGTGTCCCTCTGCAACGATCCAAAAATTCATTTAAAAAATAAATAGATAGTAGGGAAAACTTATCCTCACAGACAAGTTATTTTCTTGTGTACTTAAGCCTTAATAATTACTATTTGTGGCTGTGCTAAATATAATTTAGAACAACAGACACAGCAGGCAAATTTAAATGGAATACATGAGATTGTCATTCAGAGCTTCAAATCATCTTCAAATGATCCAGTAACCATGATGAAAGTTTAAAAGAAAAACACAGAGGCTGAAGGGTCCCAAACAGAGCAGCATTTGAAAAGACAAAACCAAAAAAAGACTGTAGCTACAGACATGCAACTGAAATATTTATTTGCTAGAAAAGGGACAGAAGAGCAAGCGGGAAGAAAACGGGAGACGCTACCCGGAAAGGTAAAGGTGTAGAAAATAATTCAAAGTAGGGAAAATATGAACAGAAAGGGGGAAAATGAGTGGTTAAGAGAGTACCAGAGGAGAGGAGGGGTGGTGAGCAGAAAGTGGGCAATCATGGGAGGCTGGTGGCTCGGCCCTTGATGGCCAGGACCCGACGAGGGAGACACGGGGTCAAGCCTGGCACATAGTTCCACAGCTTCACCCTGCAGTCGCTGGGATTGGTGGAGGGTGGGGAAGAGGAGGAAGAGGCAGGAAGGGTTGAGAGGAGGAAGGCAAAGTATAAGAGTCCAATCAAAAGGAAACATTTGCCCACTGAGAAGATGGTGAAAGAACAAGAGATGTGTAAAGCTTAAATGTGACCAAACAGGAGAGCCAGAAGGACGGAAGCAGAAAGAAGTTAGTGGACTTCAGGTGAAGCCAAACAGCTGAATGAGAAGTGGAAAGCAACATGTCAGAATAAATCTTTGTGTTGGATGAGCCTCTGAGTAATTCAGGGCCCACACATATGTCCCAATGATTCATTATTTTAGATAAAGATCTTTTTATTTGGGTTTTTTTTTCCTTGTGAAAGAGCAAACGCTCACAGTTTCCTCTTTACAGATAAAAAAAAAAACATTTAGTTGTTTGGCTCACAACTTACAAACCTCCTGCTTTAATCCTCTGACCTTCCTTACCTCCTTACAGATACTGCTGCAAAGAACTTACACTTTACTGATTTCCTTATACTATGGATAATAAGACACAAGTGAAACCTGGTTTGTGGACATTTTTACCTTAAACAACCGTTTATGCTGCGTCTTTCTTCAAATTTACCTGGAAGCAGTGAAGATCTGTCTTGAATTGGTGCATATAGCATTGATGGGACTGTCGTGACCTCTGACCTCTCCTATTGGTGTGAAGTTGTCTACGTTCCACACCTTCAGCACACCGCCCCGACAGCCGCTGAGCAGCATGGGCCGACCCGGTACATATGCCAAGGCGCACACCCAGTCCTTGTGAGCGTTTGGAATTTGCTGTGAAATCAGGGCAGAAAGTAATTATGATTAGAAATAAATCTTACTTGCTTTAAGCGTGCAAAAAGAAAAAGAAAAAGAAAAAGAAAATCATCATGAGTCCATAAGACTCATCTGGGATTGTGCATTCTTTCAGTAACAGCAGATAAACATGCACCTGAGGCACCTGAAGGTTATGGATGTACCCTGTTGCTGCACACCTGAGTTAGATTGACAAGTCAACATAATTTCTCAGGAAGTAACAAGATGTTGAGGAAAACTCTCTATTTAAAATCAGGTGTGTTGGAACAACAAAACATGTAAAGCCTGCAGAACAGCAGCCTTCAAGAACCCGACATGGGCACCGTTCATCATCAGTACACCAGCATTTTCCCTCAATGAAAAGTGAACTATATTGTTGCTAGGCAACATAAAAGTGCAAGTAGGTTTGAAATTCACTTAGAGACTGTTTTTAGATTCAATGCTGTAGTTATTCTTAGATGTGTGTCAGTGCGCTCTGCACATCACAATGGACTCACACAGAATACATGAACTGAGAATGTTGTTTACGAGTCACATTGATGTGAGGCTCGTTTCACAGGACAGCAGAAGACGGAGTTTATGGCTGAATAAATGTCCAAAGTTTTATTTTTTACCTCACTTTGAGGCTAATCTGAACCATGCAGGTGGATTTAATCCATGTAATGTCCACGTTTGTATAGATTACAAAACAGCCCATTTGGTTGACCCAGCTGCTTTCTCATCTTTTGTTTAAAAGGTGCATTTTTTAAAAAAAAAGGTGCAGTGACTCATTTTAGCCCTGTTAGCCGCCTGCAAGGTTTAAACTGTGTAAAATGCAAAAAGCTTGCAATTGCATATCATGTTTTTTAAACATTTGCATAAAAATTAAAGAGACATTTTAAAACAGAGAAACTGCATTTGATATAAATGAATATAAAAAGGTATGATCTGTTCAGATATCCCAATTATTTCAAATTCAGAGCAAACACACAGAGTCATTAATATTATATGCAGAGGATTTATCAAACTTTTATGGCTCCCACAGTTTTGGTTTGATGCTGTGTTATTATTCCATGTATCCCAGCCAACTGGGCGTCAAGCCGCAGAACACATGCACAGGAAGATACCTTTTATTATGCTAATCCATGTTTTCATGCCGTATTTTACTGCCTTCTCATTACTTTCATGCATTTTTTCAAACTCAGATTAGCAATAACCCAAATAACTACAATCAGTTTCCCAGGTTTTATTTCTCACAACTATCTAAAAATGGATTTAATACATTTTTCTCCTCACCAGGTCACATATAATTCTGCAAAATGACCCAGTGTTTTCCTATTGTTGCACACCAAAAACATTCACCACATCCAAACTGGAAAAGCCCTTGGGGAGCTCATTTCCACCCACAATGAGGATCTTATCTCATCTTGTATGGATAAACTATCAGATTCATTGGTCACAAATCCACAGTGTCTTGGCTACATTGTGGTGTTTGTTGTGCGTTTATATCTTTATCATATAATAAAGTATTTCTTCCAGTTCTGGTTCCAGGATTTGCCGGGTCCGTCTTTGGTATTTGGAAACCTGTTGGGAACAACTCGAGGATTTGGCCTTGCCTCCTAACAGTTTCATGCCGAGTTACGTTCATTTACATTTATACTGAACGTGGCCTCATCTTGCAATGATAAAGAATCGTTCAAAAGATTCCTGGACCCAGATGGTGATCCAATCAGTCCCAAATTCAAATGCAAGTTAGAGCAAGCCTCAAACCTCAAACCTAATTTGCTCTCTATCATTGAATTCAGCGTCTAAATTTTTTTTTTTTTTTAAAAAGGACTGAAAAACAGTTTGTTTGATTTTTGTTTCTTTGTTGAGAAGGTGGAGGGAAGGATCAAAACGCATGTGCATTCACGCTGCTTACATAAAGTCAGATGCACGGCATCAGCATGACATCTTATAAACAAGATTTGACGAAGCAGATCATCCTTTTTACACCCTTAAACATTCACACCCACAATAAATGGCAGCATAGCCTGATGGAAAACAGTCATTTTTATCTGTATTTCAGCCTTACGGTAAATTCCAGAACAACATGGACATTTTTCATTCTTGTCCTTGCCCTCTGGGATGAATAAAATACTTTTTATTTCAAATTAATAAAACCGAAAAGAGTTTTATTTTCCTCTTTACCGTAAGGAGTGCTGTGACTGTTGGTTAAGCAACACTGCACTTTGTCTTTCAGCTTTAATTACCATCAGAAGCTCCTGTCACCTATGGAGACATGAGCGGATAAATATGTTTACTATTTATAAGAGTATTATAGTGTGAATGAAAATGTTTTTCTGCATTTACATAAAGGTCTAATTTGATTTTTCAAGACAGACAAGAGGACAGAGTTTAACACAAAGACATAATCCATCCAGATGTTACAGTACATGTTAGTGTATTGTGCAGGAATATTTGATATTAGTTCTTTTCACAAATACCAATACACTTATTGTGTCCAACTCTTAATATTTTATACCAATATTAGCTGATTGATATTTATTATGATTAAAGGTTTGGGAAAAAAAAAGAAAAAACAGATGTAGAATGCGATAAACGAGTTAAAGTAACCCTGTAGGAACATAATGCAATAGTAAACTGTTCCTGGGACTCACAGACATTACACTCTGCCACAACTTCGCACATGAAGGTGGGAATGTGCCGACAGCGAGTTGCATTAGCACAGAAGTTAGGCAATCATCATGCACACAAACACACCTGAAACAGTTTTTGGAATCTATATTACAATCTTTATCTTGCAGGTGGGAATTAGTAAACTGCCGCGTACAGTAGCAATAATGAGATTGCTTCACAAACCCCTCAAGGAAAAAAAACACTACCAAGCATGCATTTTATCAGAGCAGCCCCCAGTATTCATCCTGAAGAAGGCAGAGTTCCAGCCCCCTGTAATATATTTTATAATACCCCGAGCCACAATTTGTTCCTATTACATAATTAGACAGAGTACTGAGTTAGAGAGGTTGTAAAATGGATTGTGTTGGCTACTGGGGGGCAGCTGTAGCTCAGGTGGAAGAGCAGTTGTCTTTCAGCCGAAAGGTTAGGAGTTCAATTCCAGGCTTCCCCTG
>JBAMIG010000003.1:22738219-22756793 GCA_037177335.1 Kiunga ballochi
CCCAACTAGCCCCCCGATGTGCCTATCGGGGTGTGAATGTGTGCGTGAATGGGTGGATGTGGCTACATAGTGTAAAGTGCTTTGAGTGGTCACTAAGACTGGAAAAGCACTATATAAGTATGAGTCCATTTACCATTTACTTCATAAATAAGGTTAAGGTCAAACACCGTAGCCTGCAGAACAACTCAACAGACTCAATTTCGTCTTTGAAAGGAACTCATCATTGCAAGGGCTCTGGTTTGGTCTGTTCACATACAGTAAACAAAGGCTAAACAGATATTATACCAAACAAGTTCAAAAAGTACTGTGCATGTAAAACAGGCTCACCCCTTCCACCCAAAAGCTGTTTATTATGCATAACTAACTTATGCAGACAGCAGAGCGTACACAGGAGACATACACACAATTCACACACACACACTCAAAGATACACTGGGCAGGATTCTCCAGCAGTACCTGCAGCTGGGGTCCACACTGCTGACACACTGCTTTACTGCTATATTACACATGACAACACACTGTTGACTACCTCCACAGTGAGAGCACTCTGGGTTTAGAAGACATGAAGGAAGCACTTGAAGGCCAGGAAACTGCTCGCCGACTGAGTGCTCAACTAGCAGCACAGCTTTTCACTGTCACAGCTGAGCCTGATTTAAATAAGAAGTAAAATACAGTTTCCATGAGTGCAAGCATGGGGTGTGTGTGTCTGAGCACAACTGAAATGTGCAAGTTAAAAATAGTCCAAGTGCAGTTTTCAGTCTAAGAAGGTATGACCAATTAAGAAAATAATGGAAGAAGGTGTTAATTATTCCTCTGGCATGGCTGCATTTTAGCCTTTTTATCCTGTTTGAGCTGCAACTAACTTTAATTTCAATGCAATAATTTTAGCTTTGACACTGGATGTATTTAATCAAATTTCACGAAGGGGATTTTCTTTGTTTTGATCAACCCAAACAGCAGCAACTTTTCCATCCCATCGACATCAGCCAATGGGGATATATTAGCAATGCTCATTGTGCGCCTCCTCCTTCAAATTAATTTATATCATTTATGAAGTTATTTTGCAGCTGCTGTTCTGTTGTGAGGAATTTATCATAAATAGCTCAAATATGATGCAGCATCCAAACCGGCAGAACAAACCCATATGACTTTATGGTTTAGTAACAAATAGAAATGTTACAGATCAATCTATTGTTGTTGTCATCAACAGTCTATTTAAAGGGTACATATTGTAAAAAGTTTTTTAAAAAAATCTACATTTTTAGTCCTTAAATCCATGTTTTTGTGCATGTCTAAGTGTTTAGGAATGCAGAAAATATAAATGTTTTTCCTCCAGATGCTGCACATATATCTTAATATTCTTTTTTAAATCTTGTTTATCAGTCGGTTTAATTTTCTCCATTACGTTTTTTATCTATTACATCACAGTATTCGCTGTGGCTCTACCAAATAAGGTCGTTGACTTCCAGGTATCCAAATTTGTGAATCTGATACATTGACATTTATAGTAAACTCACCAATAAAATGTTTCTCTGCCATGTTTCAACTTCCTGTGACCTGGAGGGGGCGGGGCTTAACATGCCTCATTCACATTTAAAGAGACCGCACCAAAACGAGTCGCTCTGAAGACGCACCTCAGAACAGGGTTTTAAGGTGTGTGTGGAGCAAGAATAAGCAGGAATTCCTACCAAAGCATTGTGCTTCTGCTTTATACACACACAATAAAATAATGATTTAAATGTTAAAAGGAAGGATTTAAAAGCCTCATGTATTCCCTTTAATGAAACAACAGAACAAAGCCTTGTTTTCTAACTCTAAATACTAGAAAATCTGAGGTTATAATTAGATGCAAAACAGAAAAGTGACACATCTGACCTTGTTTGTTACAACCAATTTTCCTTTCCATCAACATTATTCCGAAACAGTTCTGTAAATTCACCAGCAGCACTGATGGGCGGCATTTCACTGCAATTACCAACTGAAGTACCTCGCTGGAACTTTTTCTGCTCTCCAGACTCTACAGTGTAATGAAAAACCGATTCTGCCCTGCAAATTATGAGGGTCAAGAGATCACGAACTGTCTTTCGCTCTATTGGACTTTCAAGCCCGTGCACTATAATCTGACATATGGACTCCACATTCATATAAATATGACCCCAGCCTCTTTCACACTCAATGGAAGAAATTATGCATCAGCTGCATTTAGTTTTTTTCCAGCAACACTTTGTTTTGCCTGGTACATTTTAAACATCATGACAGAAGCATGTTTTATGTTTAATGAGCCTCCACTAACACAGAACCAGTGCATCTACACACACCTGTGTGAGTTCCTGCTGCTCAAGTTCCCATTTCTTGATGCCGTTGTCTCTTGACCCGCTAAACAGCACATCTCCCTGAACCGTCAAACACTCGATGCCATCATAGTGCGGAGGCTCGAAATTATGAGTCGGGCCAACATTGCCCAGAGATCCCTCCGCCACATCAAACACCTGCAGAAAGGATGGAAAGATAGGACCTCGGTTTGACTCGTCATTACCAGATTATTTAGAATCAGACACTCTGTGATCTTCATGTGTGTGAATGTGTGTGTGATACCTTAACATAATGATCTTTGGAACCAGTGATAACGTGATCTTTGCCCAGCAGAGACCGTCCCACTGTCAGACACATAACAGATCCAATGTGGCCTGTCAGCTTTCCCGTTGCTTGCATCCTACACACACACACACACACGGAAACACACCGAACACAAGGAGGTGAGGCAAAGGTCTGTGAAATTCATTACTTACAAGAATCAGATTTTCAAGGTGCCTGTGCCACTAAATGAAATCACTTTCCTTCTTTCAAGTCAAGTAAAACCAGTGAGACACAGCAATGCCACAGGCAATGTTTAATACATTCAGCTTTCATTTCTGGAGGATTCTTACGCATCATTAAATAGTTTGGAACCCCTCAGCGTCAACTGTCTGGTCCAATCTGTTAATGGTGTCATTCGAGACACAAAAAAACTGAGGCAAGCTTGGCGTTACCATGGGATGCCAAAAAATCTGGTTCCTTGTGGAAAACATGCTTCTGGCTACGCATCACATCATTAACTCCAAGTTTCTTCACTCTTTGTTCACAACTTTTTAAATCCCCCCTGCCAGATGTTAATAAGTCCAAAAATTAACTATTCATGAATCTAAGACTAAACATTTAATTCATTAATCATTTAATGAATATTTTCAATCCATAATGTAACTGTATAACTAATGAATGAATAAATGAGCCCCAGAATAAATAACTGGACTATTGTACCTGTTGAGGTCCCACATGCGAACAATGTTTCCAGTAGCAGCGTAAAGCACAGATCCCGATGGGTTGAGAGCGATCTGATTGATCTGACACTCGCCCTGAGCAAAGGTTATTGTCCGGGTGGTCGTGCCAGCACACGCGTCACCTGAAACCACCTGTCCCGATGACCTATCGGGGTTAAGAGAAGTGAGACAGGACATATAGAATCATGTTGAATTGAAATGGACATTTGCAAATCGGTTCTATCAAATCTCACCCAGCGGGAGTTTCTTTTGGTTTAAAAATGTTCATTCTGGCTGATTCCAGTGAGGAAAACTTACGTGAGTGTACGGATACACTTAGCAGAGTCGCGGATGTCCCACACCTTGACGTATGAAGTAGAGACAGAGAAGACCAGACCAGAGGACGGGCAGTATTTGATTGACACTACGTTGTTTGGGTGACCTTTGAGCGTGGCAATCTCCTGCCCCGTTACCAGGTTCCACATCTTACAGGTTCGATCTGGATGAGCAAAGTAGAAACATTTAATAAAGCTGCTCCATCATGATAAACTAGTATGAAGTCAGTGCTTGTAAATGTTTCACACAGCCCCATTTTTCTTTCTGATGCTCGAAATGTTTGATACTGAGCGGAGGTCTTAGAGAGGAAAAATCTGAAAGCTTTTTGGGTTTAGCATGCTCATTTTAAACTCCAGCTTTATGAAACATCTTTGTCTTCCCCAAGAACAACACTCAGTCCATTTAGTGGAGATTAGAAAACAATATCAGATAAGGTAGGGTAGAGTGGGCTACGGTTTGGGTTGGGGGAGAGTTGGTTAGTGAGGGGTGTAGGGTTTAGGTTAAGGTGGGTTAGGGTTACCAATAAAAGGGTTTTATTTTCTTTACAATGTGACTAAAATCCGCCTGCCTTTGAGGCTTAAAACAAGTAACTCAGATTTACTAGTTGTGTACGCTTGCAACAGAGCAACATTTAACTATGTCTTTGTACATACTTCCTCCATTTATAAAAATGTTGGAGTCGGGAGTCGCTCTTAAAAACTATCTGAAGTTGTGTTTAACTCTGATCTCTTTGTCCAGGCTTTTATCTGCATCAGCACCTCTAGGACTAATATTATACCTGGAGCCTGCAGCATGTTACCTACATCCTAAAATGACACTGCGAACATGTGGGCATCATAATGCACATGCAGCATGTAGATCTCTGGCTGAGGAGAATCTGAGGTATCAGTGGGACCAGTAGTTATGAGGAGGAAGCTGAAGTTTGTAGAAGCTACAGAGGATTTGGTTTATTTGTTTAATCATATTACAGCAGCAATGCCTTAAAAATATCAGTAGGATTCGGCTTTAGTTCATCAGTACTATAAGTAGTTCTCTGACCATGTATTTATAATAATAAAATACAGGTTTAGACAAGATGACTGAAAGAATCTGAATCTAACAGACCTCATTGGCGTTACCAGTAACTTCAGTTTAGAAACTTTAAGAAATAAACTGGTATGGATTTAAAACCAGGTAACCCTCCAGTACAAAAACTGTATGTAGATCGGTTTGATCTGAAAGAACCATGGAGAGTTTTATTTGAAAATCACATCACTCTGGCCTCTTAAATCTTATTTCAATGTCTCTGACTTGATTTGCAGTGAGATGAACATGGACGGCTCAAAGGCAGAGTGACGGCAGAGCTGAATAAAATCAGTTTAACTTGTAGCAACGTCGTCTACATTGTTATAGCTGAGTAGACAGACACCCAGCTGAACTCTGCATGCTACAACTTTAGGGTGTTGCTGGAAGAAAAGAAAAAACACCATTTCAGATCAAATGTTTCTGACTGCAACCCCACTACCAAGGGAACACATACAGACTTGTGTAAACTCACAAATTCTCATTCAGTTCTGTGCAAAGTGTAGTCAAAACTGAACATGTGAATGGATCAAAATATCTTTTAATTACCTTTATTTCTTAATTGTTAGCAGTATTTACAGAATTTGTTCTTTAAACTTGTTTTTTATTTAAAAAAAAAAAGCATAAAAGAAACAAGTACAAGTCGCTGCTTAGGCTATACTTTGAAAAGGTACAACTAAATAAATGAAACAAATAAATCTATTTAAAAACATATTTTACAATTGTTTCCACTTAAAGAGTCCAACTGGAAACCAATATTTAAAACTGGTATGCAGTAAAAATTTGGTGTCAAATTTTAAATAACACTCCTGGGATGGTACTGATTACAGTATACTGCTTATTACACATGTATATGTTTTCCCCAGTGTGTCGGATGAGGTTCGGTTCCTACCCGAACTCATCTGAGCAGCAATGTTGTGGACAACATCACATCCAAAACATTCAACAAAGCGGATCACATTTCGTGCATGTCTCCAAACTCAGTGGAAAGTATCAAGATGCATGTTTATCATGCAAGGCAATGAAACTGATCCCAACAAAGTTGTCTTTAAAACCTCAGCATTGAGGATTTTTCCTGTGACTATGACACTTCCTGGTGCTTGCAGACACTTCTCTCAATCTGTGTGGAGCTTCGGTGCTGATTGGCTGTCCTTTGAAGCCAATCAGTGGGGCTATAAGTTGGATGCTGTTACACAGCAGAGACAGCAGATATTTATTTTATCAGTCGATAATGATAAAATAAATATTGCCCAATATCAGAGGATTTTTTTTCTCAATTTATTTGGGCTCTACACCATTTTATCTCCACATTTACACACTGACGTGTACATCTGGTAAAGGATGGTGGCTCAGTGTCAGTGGGGATCAAACGACTGACTTTCCAACAAAAAGACAAAAACTTCTGGCATGACTGATAAACGTTTAGTTTTGTACCTTTGGATCCAGTGAAAAGAAGCTCATCTGTCGCATCCACACACAGAACCGGCTTTGAGTGGCCCTCAGCTACAGAGACACATTGCAGGGGTGCCGTCCGGCCCCCTTTCACACCCCCGATGGGATTGATCACTCCCCTGTATTTCACAAACAAAAACAGTGTCGGTCCCATTGCGTCTGCATGGTTAATTCCTTTCAATGGATTGAGAGAGTAAAAGACAGATCAATCACAAACATGCATAAAAACACTTTTTTACAATCTCATTTTTTACTAACAAAATAAAATAAACAGAAATCTACAAATTACCTCAGAGTTTTGGGAGAACTACCTGAACTATATGAAGATTAATATAAAAAAGAAAGTAAACCATCATAAAATTGTAAGATTTTATGCATCAGGACATTAAAAAAAACTCAATATATTGTACAGCACTTTGGTCTGATGTTTAATGTTTTTAAAAGTGCTTTAAAAAAAAAAAAAGGTATGTATGGTAAAAGGGAAGAAAGGGGAAAATCCTCTGGTTCTCATACGGTCTTAACATCCAGAAGATTTAACTTCCAGGGAAGAACTACACATGGTGACATCCCACAATGTCATTATTAATCTTCTGCCAAAATGCAGAAGCTGTGTGAAAACCTGAACAAGCTAAAATTACTTCGCATTTCCAATGAAATTGAAAGGATAAGTGGTAGTCCGGTATCTACAGATATACTAAATCTTATCATCAGCTGTGTAAGTGGAAACGCCCAGCGGCCGTCTGGCCTCGAGCATTACGGTGTGTGTTTAACACCAACATCAGCAACGACATAAAGACAGTAATAGTTGCTGCCCATCAGTCTGGGAATGGTTATGAAGTCTTTCCACGCTATTATGAGTCAATCATTCTGCAGTGGTGAAACTCAAAAGTGAAAAATATTTAAGATGGTTGTCATTCATGCAGCGTGTTAGAGCACACACCACATACAAGCTGTCCATGACGGATTCCTCTGCAAAGCAAAGTAGTCTGAAGTGAGGAATGAGAACAGGCCTAGAACAGGGCCATGCAACAGCCAAATTATCCCAAGCACATCCTAACAAACACACAACTGAATGGCTTGAAAACAAAAAGAATGGAGGTGTTGAAACATCCCAGTGAAGTTCAAACCTCAGCCTAACATGAATGCTGTGTTGGGATCTTATGAAAGCTTTGCATCAGGTAAATGACCTGAAAGCAGATCGTAAAGGAGAGTGGAACCCAAATCTCCAAACCCACAATGTGATATGAGGAATATTTCTGCTACAGCTGGCTCTACAAGCCATTTCATTTTTTTTCTTACATTCTGCTTTTGCATTTTGGTTGCATTTCTGAGATTGTAAGGCTTTGCTGCTCATCTGAAATTTTACTCCCCACGTTTTTAATTCTGGTACATTATGGTCTTTTTTTTATGTCCCAATACATTAACCCCTTTCCCGTTGGTTTAAGCATTCTGTCTCCAGCCCCTTACACACACTCAAACACACAGAGAGATTTGTGGAAAAGCCCAATTAATGCACTATAACCAAGAGGACTCCTCTTTTCAACTCGTCTCCGCAGGCCTTCTCTTTCCTACTTTACCCCCACACTTACAAACACGGACAGGCTCTGCTATACTATGTGCACTCAATTTCTCAAACTGGACCTCAGCCACCCCTCTAAACCCCCTCCCCAATCTATGTCCCTCTGACAGGCCAGAGTCCCTTCGTGCCTTTAGAGCAGTCAGTAGAGTGAGACAAAGAAGAGGAAGGGTGAAAAGAAAGGAGAGGGTTGTGGAAAAATTGGTCCCCAGTGGGCTTCACGGGTACTGGTTAGTGTACATGAGAGAGTGTGAGAGGGGGTGTAGGAGCGCTAAAGACAGAGAGTAGGAAACTGTGATGCACACAATGAAATCTGGACAGATTTGTTTCTGTGGAGAGCCAGCAAAATACAGAAGGGTATGTCAAAGACGGGAGCATGCTCTTTTCTTCTCCGCTTACTGACATCAAAGCATAAAAATATGCCCAAATTAAAGACGGAACAATAACTCCTGTCTTTTGAGCAGTGCGTAAAAATGCTAACTATAACCATGAAGTCGCTCTCTCGCTGGTTAATGAAAAGGCTTCCATGCATACCTGGTAAATTTCACTAAACACAACACAAAAAATAAAGAACAACTTGCCAGAAACCAAACTGAGCTGCACAGAATAAGCTAGGAAGCGATGATTTTACAGCCACAGCACGGACACCCACATCCACACATAACCCCCAGCATAGCATGCTAGGATGTCATCATTGCAACATGCAACATAATGTACATTCTCGCCTAAAACAGGAGGGAACTGACTCTCTGCGCCTCTGCAGCCAATGGCCTTTGGGGATCAGGGAAAAGACAATGTGGTACATGTGGGTTAAGTGGTGAAATGTAAGAAGCTGACAACAAAGTCTTATCAGCTCCTGCAGCGCAGTAAAACCCGAGTGACACAGTATCCAGTGCAGCATTTCCCTGCACTCGATTAAGGCCAGTTTCATTTTGCAAATCCATAAACTGAAAAAAAAAAAAGTTTTTATGGGTCTGAAACGATACAAATCTCAAACACAAAGTGGGAAAGAATGAAGGAAATACACACGTTTTAAGTTTAACTAATTCTAGCACTTCTTATTAGCTAAAAGAGAAATTCAAAGTTATATAAAATTTCAAATATATTGAGATATTCATGCTCACACAAACAACACACACCCACATACATTTTAGTTTTAGTTTTTATGTAGCTTTCAAAGTGTATTATTTTGGATATTTTCCACAGTTACCCTGGTTTCTTTTTGTTTATTTCCTTTTTTCCATTCCACATGACCTTTGGAACATAGTGTACTTCTATTTAACACTATTTCTTACAACAGTGTGAAGCTTAAAAATTATCAAAATGGTTCCAACTCTTATCAGCATGTGTGTGTTGTGTTATGCACTAATGGATGTTGCAGACCTAAGAGACCAGCACTAATAAAAACATGTTGGGGAGGAAGATCACAATGTGCTCTCTGCAGTGCACAGATAAACAGAAGGGTCTTAGTGAGAGGTGCATCTATTTCTGTGTTTGTGCTCAAAATATTCATATCAAAAAATGAATATGTGTAAAACCTACCCTGTACACAACAGATGAGAGCATGCATTCATTTAAAAAAGCTCAATCAAGTGTTTTTCTTTTGTTTTATTTTCCTTTTATAAATAAAAATCTAAATAATTGTGGAAGTAGTGTGAAAAATTCAGCTTGGACTCCGTTTCAAGACATATTCACACACAATCTCTTCATTGTGAGATATTCACAGCTGGAAATATCTTCTCGCAACTGGGAATTAAAGCACCGGAGGCAAAACAGGATGCTAAAAATGCACAATGTGGAAAGCACAGGGAATTCTTTTATTATAAAACAATATGCCTTCACTTGATGCCACAGACGGCGGACATGACAGAGGTAGGGATACCGGAAGTGAACTAACAACTTCCTGCTTCTCGGTATTTATTTACAACAAAATTAGATAACGAGAACAGATTTTGCTTCAATTTAGATCGTATTTTGTACTGGCTCGACACGAGCATACTGTTCACTGTTTAAAGTTCCACTTTGAAATGGGAATAAACCAAACATTGTTCAGAATTAGGTTTAATTCAGCCAGATCAAACTCAAATGAGTGATTAAACTGCGCATCAAACCAAACTGAATGTTTTTCTACGTGACAGCAACAGCTATCTCCTATCACTCCTATCAGTTCACATATTATTTGTGATTATTTTCGGTGTATTTCAGTTTAGGTAAAATGGCTTTATTTATGCTTACAATGCATAAATTCAGTTTCAGAAAGCACCCAATGCACGAGAGACCAGAGCCACCGACATCCAAAAACACCCGCAACTGCCTCCGCGAGGCGCGAGCTCTCGATGATGCTGCATGTGGCGACGCGGTTTGATGACATCACAGCAACACGATTTATCGAGTTGTTCCAAACAAGCCAAAAATATATACATGACATCTAATATATTAGTTATTTTGAGTTAGATGACACTCAACCGAAGAGTTTGATATATTATATGTACATGTTGTGTAAAAGACTGACTTAATCAACCAATCGTCACCACCTAGTGGCCACCAGTGGAAATACAACTTAAGATTTTTAATATTAGCTTTACTTTTTAGATCTAAGGCTCACATCTAGCTTTAAGTTATAGATAATAGGGAAATAAAATAGCTGTCATATGTTGTCTGAGACTAATGACACTTGGAGGTCAGAAAAAGTAAGGACATATCACATATCAACGACACATGACTTGTGTCAGAGACCAGTGTGTAGTTGTACAGTCTGCATTTGTCGCCGTTTCACTTAAACTTTTATAAAAATTAAACTCAAATGTGTTGTCCAAGTCTAAACAAAATACCAAGTATAAGAGTATCAGCTTATGGTTTCAAGCTATTCACGTAATTCTTATTGTTTAACTACACATATCACTGGATGAACAACCGTACACATGCACACCGTACATCTCATTTTATGTCTGTGAGTCTGCAGATTGCATATTTCATTCAGATCCTGCATGTGACTACAGAGAAACACACCAGCACAAAGACAGCAAAACCTTTTGTGGTTAAAACATGCACCACAGTGACCCACCAATGGAGGACTACAGGGAAAGTGGACTACTAGTGGACACAAAACACCGTGCGAGTTAACAGGCACAAACAGAGTGACAGACACGATTCCTCTACCTGAGCACCTCGGAGAGCGAGGAGTCGCTGTCATCCGACCTGGAGGCAGAAGAGCAGCAAGGAGAAGGAGGGGTGGGGTGGGAAGAGGAAAGGGTTAACCACGCTAAGAAAAGACAGAAGGGTTACTGGCAAAGGGTTAAAAAGGGAGGAGCAACTAGTAGAAGGGTTTGAGATAAAAAGAAGTGCACAAACTGGAGGGAAAGATCAATCAAATGAAAGAGCTTGTCCAGAGAATCTAGCAAATGTGTTTCTTCAAGAAAAAAACATCTTAACAAGCTGCTTTATTTGACCTTTTTCTGCAGATGTGCTACTGTAGGCAAAGCCACACATTCAGTGGACTTTTCTTAGTGGGGTTACAACAAACATCAAGGGTTAATGGTTGGAATAAAAAAAAAAAAAAAGGATATTTGAGGAAATACAGTCATTTACATTCTGGCAGAATTTAGAGGAAAAGACCATCATGACTCATTAAGCAGCTATTTGGTTAAGCTTAACATATAAGAACGATGCTGCTTAAGTACCACAAATCTATACACAATCCGTTCAGAGGATATATAACTAGTTTAATAATAAGGTTGTGATGTCGTAGCAAACTCGGCTGTATTGTAAGCTTTGGATTTGTTTTTGTTTCTTTTGTCTCCTGATAGCTGTAGAAACAAACCTAAATTAAGCCAGCAGCTGCTGTCTGTTGCCACATATTTAGTGAGCACATATTAAAGTGGCGTCAGTCTTTCCGTTGAAAACTCTGTGAGAAAGCAAATATTTCCCAAAATGTTAAATTATCAGTCAAAGAAAGAAAAAGGCAGAAAAAGGAGAAGGGCAGAAAGGAAGCAGCTGATCCTGGGATAGTCCAACACAAAGGTCACAGACATTACCAGCACTACTTTCAGACTTTTCTGCTCTTTGTGTTTGACTATGAGGTCAGAGTCTTCTCCTAAACTGTCCAGACATATTCAGAGATATTAGTACAGAAAAGGTATAAGGGAAAGCACACAAGGTTAAGAGAGGAAACAATCCAGCTGAGTGGAGGATAAAGGAAAAACTCCATGCTACATCCATACCTTCAGCCCAGATCAAATAAACACCAGTATGTGTGTAACAGCGGATTAAACATGTTATTACACAGTAAATATTTTATCATTTCTGGTTCGTCACCTGTCATGTTCTCTGAGCACAAAATAATAAAAGTAAATGTTCTGAAGGGAACAGCAACATTACAGGGTGAAAGCAGTTTTTCCATCTTTTCTTATTTACAGTCAGTTAATATGGCCATCAGCATTTCATTATCTGGGCTCTCAACACAAAATCTTTTTTAAAATTCAAGCGTGAGTGGAAATTTAAAGTTGAATCTGAGATTCAAAGCCTCTTTATCCAAGAGATAACAGGAAAACTTTGTAGTAAGTGTCTCAGCTTAATTTTCTCCTTGTGGTGCAAATCCACATCAAATGCAGGGTCTCAGTTTCACAGGCAAACAACCTGCTTTCAGATAAATCCGGCTATTTTCAATCATTTAACATCAAATCTCAGACAAAAGGCTTGTTTTTGTGAACAAGAATAGAAGTAGGTTTTACATGTTAATATATTAGCCACATTCACATATAAATGCATTGATGTAAGCTTGTGATGATGAGTTTAAGGTCAGGGTTCAGTCAGTGTCAGATAACGCAACAAATCACATGGAAATAATGGTTAAAATGATGAAAGCTGGGGGAAAAAATGTTTCATTGAGAGATCATCCCTGTAAGCAAAGGATTTGCATAACCTTCCATAAAAAAGAAAAGAAACAAGAAAGAAAAATTATTAAAACCACTCAAAACCATCCCTCCATCTTCCTCCTTCTTCCTCACTCTCTATGCAAGTGGAGCAGGTGTGGTGTGCCAACCCTACGAAAGACCATGAACATGCACACCCTCCTGTGTTTTCCATTCAAAATGGCTACAAACTGCAACAGCTGCATGACAACATGACATCAAATGAGTCATCTCATTTACCTACCCCTGGTCCAGATAATGAGGAGCCACAGGCTCCCGCGAACACAACACATGCAGTTATTAACACATACAGCAGACATCCGCACAGTTACAACAGCCTAACTCTGTCTCACACCATCACTGATACCAATTAGGGGTCTGTAAAGCTAGGGAATGCCACAAACACAAAATAAAGAACTTTATAGCAGAGGCTGGTGGAAATGAACTGCTGACATTAACCAGAACAGAAGCTGGAATTGATTGAGGGAAAAGAAAGAGGAAGATCAGCCGCCAATATGAGCCTCGTATCGACATTAATCCTTCTTTTGATTAAGACACAGAATGACAGTATTGACGACATTCTTTTACCTTCATGTGTGTTAATGAGTTGAAAACATAGCAGACAAAGTCAACAACATCAGTGATTTCAGAAATTCTGCCTCAGTTGGCATCAACAAACTTTTATACAAGAAGTTAAGATCAATCACAGAGCTTTTAAAATCTAATTCTGCTCTTCTACACAAGCTACATTTCTCTGGTACGGCCAGCAAACACACAACACCCCCTGCATAACAGATCATCTCTCTGATATCCAAATGCAACTACTCTGACGGCACATCATAATGGAGGGTCTTATGATTGCATCTTCCACATTGGTTTCCTGGTCATTTCTCCATAAGAACTGAAAGCAAACTGTAATCACATCATGATGATACTGTTACTGGATACAGATTTGTAAAGCTTTTTGCGTTGCGACTCTTAATGCATTTACCAGTCAGATTCGATGACTGTTTGCACCATTTGTTTCCACGGTATCTACATCAGTGCCAGAAGAAAAGTCAGAGAGATGCATGTGCACTTTGTTCTCAAAAAGCCTGACCGTCACCTTCAACCATGGGCGAGATGAAAAGAAAAAAGACTAGAAGGGTTTGAGCTGCAACCAAGATGATCAGATGAATGTCTATGTGCAAACAAAACAGTGTGTATGCTTCCACGCTAAACTGCACTCACTTGTCCAGGGCAGAACCTTGGGTTTGGTTACTGGTCAGCCTTGAGAAGACATTGCGGTCATTCCTCGTCCTCAATGGAGGAGAGGAGGGAGGAGTGTAGCCATCGGTGGGCCTGAGGAATGTGGAGGAGTAATATATGAAACTGGGTACGAGAAGCCTGGGCTTAAATTAAACTGGTCAGTCAGAGGATGAGAGCAAAATAACTCCAGTTTGAGAGTTATGTGTACCTGTATGCACGGTCGTAAGACTTCCTTCTTGTTATGGGGGACGTGTCATAACCCCGAGACTGCCTGGGACTGCACACAGACAAAAGCAAGCAAACTAAGACAGATTTAATTAAGATGCTTAAATGCAAACATACAAAAATGAGAGAAATCAATGTCGACTGTGAAACATCTATTCACAGCAATGCTTCTTCGACCCGTCCATCGCTGATCATTACAATAGTTTGTCACCATTATCTGAATCTACACAACTTACAACGTGTGTCCTCTAATCGGCAGACTGATGGTTCGGGACGCTCTGTCCCTGTGGTAAGGTTCTCGCAGGGCCAAGCTGAGACCCAAAGTCCCTGGAAGGAGACTGAGACCGTCCTCCTGGATGTCCGTTAGCGAGGCCAGAGATTTGGTGATGTGCTGCTGTTTGCTGCCTGATGACGGGTCCAGAATGGGACCAAGGTACTCGGCTGACACCGCCTTCATCTGCGCCGACAGACGAGGCTCCATCTGGGAGAAATATGTAACCAAGTTGTGTTACAAAAGAACCACAGAAGAAGAAGAAGAAGAAAATGGAGAAGGGAAATGAAAATGTGAGGCACAAAATAAAAAATGAGACTGAATTTAATTACGACAGCCTGAGAAGAGCAAAGAGAACAGAGAGCAGCCATGCAAACAAGACAGAATTCATTCTAGGTCATCCATTTTTTAGGTCAAACAAAGGCTGAGAAAAAATGTAGCAACCAAACGAATGATTGAAATAACCAAAATAATAATGAAAGGATAAAAAGATGCGTGTAAATCTGTGGTCCAATGTCCAGCAAGCTTTACAAAACCGGGTTTTGATTGAAATGTTTGCCTGCAGTGCCACTGTGTGGCTGCAAGAAAGCAAAACAGGCTGGTTTCCAGCAGCTGAAATTCAAAACATACCAGTAAGGCATCCTGGTGCAGTTAACCCTACAGGAACAATTTTTACCTTCACTTTGAAATCATCCTGGCTGTTGGACTCCTTCATCTGAGACACACTGCAGCCAAGACAGAGACAATATGTTAGGAACGTGTTTTTTACATTTAATTTCAAAACAGGAGAAACTGAAATGAACTGATGTGGGGATGATACCTGCTGTCAGAGGCTTGGCTGAACTCCGACGGCTCCTCATCAGTACTGGCATAACCGTTTTCTGGAAGTGGACAAAGAATTGATAAGACTACAGAACCCAGTACAGAACCCAGTACAGAACCCAGTACAGACCAGTAATCTGCATGTCTGGCTAAACAAAACATGTTTAAAGCTGCAGATGAACTTCTGGAAAAGACAACTTACATTTTACATCTTAATTACATGTGCTAATTTTTTTAAGTATATATAAAATATTCCGAGACACTAAGAATTATTTCAACCTCCAAAAACGCTTCAAATGAACACGCTCATTACTAAATAAACATACGTTAACTCAGTAAACAAAAGTGCAGCTGAAATGTGACAGGATTGTAATTAATAAAAGAGAATAACGATTATATTTAATAACAATTCCTCAGATCATTGGAGTTAACCTGCAGAACTTGTCCTCACCCTGCTGGACATTGTGAATGAGAGCCTGAAGTTCAGGGATGCACTCAGCCTTTTCACGTAGTGCATCAAGGATTATGTGATTGTGGGATGAGCCGATCACATCCGTCTGCCTCAGCTGGCCTTCGAGCAGCCGGATCTGAGCCTCCTTTTGAGCCACCTGTAAATTCTGCACACACACAAAGATTTTACCTACAAAACAATAAACCTCTACACACAAAATACTCATGTTAAGTATTTGAAATTTTCTGTGAGGAAATCAATGATTAATTTCATGCTGCAGTACGGAGACGCACCACTAGATGGCGTGCAGACATTATTTACTGTGCTTTGCATAAAACATTAAAACCAGTAAAGCAGGGTGCAGAAGAGGCATTAAAGTACATTAAAAATGACTTAAAGGCAAAAAAATATTAAACAAAATCAAATCCAATAAATAAAAAGTTCAGCTGTGTTTTTTTGTTGTTTATTTTTAAATAAAAAAGTGGCAAATAAACATTTTTTTTAGTTGTTTTATTATTATTTTCAGATTCACTAATCAAAAACCCACCTTGTCTATGGAAGCTTTCAGGAAGTGGTCCAACAGGTGGCGGGCTTCAGCCAGGGAGCAGGAGCTGATCACCACAGACGTGTCCACTGAGTCCAGCTCATCCTGTAAACAAAACAACTGGAATATAACTGGAGGCCTCCAGACATGTGCATCCAAACAGATGTTTTCATACCTTTGTCTCCTCTATTTGTACAATGGTGGCCTGGCAGTCCGACAAGCTGTCATTGATGTAGTCTATATTAGCATTCAGCACCTCAATGTCCTCATTAAGCTCCAGAAGGAGGCGGTCCTCAGCCTCTGGTCCCTCCCCATCTGCCATCAGCACCTCCCTCTTATGAGAAAGCGCTTCCTGCTGGGCTGTCAGCTCTTCTCGCTTCTGACTCATCAAAAACACAAATGCAAACATAGCAAAAACAAAAAAGTTCCCCTATTACAAGAACTGATTAAACAAAGACAACCAGATCTAAATGTACATCCTAACACTTAGATCATCACTCTAAGGTCTTTGTACAACGGTCACTAAAATGTTTCACGTGATCATTGAAAAAGAACCAAAGATGAAGAGCTTCATTCATTTGCTCTCTCTCAAACATTTTAGCTGCAAGAAAAAGAGGAAAGAGGGGCCCCACAGTTTGTTTCAGGTCTTTAACACTGATGTAAAGCGAGTCAGAAAAGCTGCAGATTTAAATCCAGCCGCTACTCTGTTCAGCAAACCATCAATCCCTCATTCAAATAACCACTCCCAGCTTATTGTGCAGTGTAGCAGCTTAAATCCTCCTCTTCCACCAAACCCCATTTACCCACCTTGATGAGACGATCCATGTCTGCTTCCACATTAGAGATGGTCATTCTCTGCATGACTATATCCATGATGCGACGCTCGAGGGCTTGCCACTTCTGGCGGGCAGTTTTGGAGAAACTGTTGGCTCTTCCAGCAGCTGCAGAGCCGCCCAGGCTGACTGGCTTCCGCTGCAACTTCTTCCTGCTGCTGGAAAAGACATAAAGCAAAACTGTTTTTGACAGGTTGCCACTTAGAGTTTTCATAGTAATATAAAAGCTTAAACTAATTGAATTGTTGTCTAATAAATTTAAGGTCAATGAGTAGAGACTATCAATCATGTAAACTCTTCTTACCCAATAACCCGTGTTCCATCTATGCTCCCCTCACTCTCTCCCAGGTACCCGTAGACATTGTTCTTGTTGTTCCACTGACGCACCAACCCGCTTACGGTCCTCGCAGTCTCGGGTTCAGAGCTGCTTGCTGTTGTGCTTGCTGACAAGTCAGCTCCAGAATCTGTAACCGGGGTGTTCTGGTTCCAGCGGGCCACCCGCCCAGCGACGCGTTCGGACATGGGTTTGGCCAGGCGCCGCAGGGCGGTCACCTCCTGCGTCTTCCTGCGCAGCACCAGCTCCTGCTGCCGCTTCTGAGACTCCAGAGCTCGAATCTGGTACTGATAGCAGGAGGAGACAAGCTACTGTTATCCCTCCATGGAACATTTAAATACAGTAACTTATAATGTTGTAACTATTTTTATATTTCTGACACTGAAGCAACATTTCCTGCCATTTAAACAGATTTAGCAAAGTGAAAATGTTCTCCATGCTGCCTAACCTCCTGCCGCCGCTGCTCCTTCTTCAACTGAGCAATCTCCCGGTTCCTCTTCACCTCCACCATCCTCCTCCTCTGCTGCTCCTCCTTCATCTGTTTCATCAGCACCACCTACAAAACAGCAGAAAATGCACCTGATCAAACCTGTTCATCCTCCCTGCAAGCTGTCCCGACTCTCCTCATTGCTACCTTACCTTGGCTTTCTTCATCTCATTGACCTCAGCTTGGAGTTTCTTCAGCTCCCGTTCGTACCTCCCCTGGTTTTTGAGGAGACGTGCATGCTCCTTCTGCGCTGCTTGCAATTTGAGCAGGTCGCGATTCATCTCCTTAAGGCGCTTCTCGTACTCCTGCTTGATCTTGTTGGCCTTTTCCTCCGTGTAGTTTTCCATGGACACTGCAAAAGTGGCATAATCCTGTTAAAGAGATGCAGTGGGGAAGCTTTGCTTTGCATGTAGTGTATCAAACGAACTCACTGAGGTTCTGCAGCACGCGATCTCGCTCCAGCTGCGTGTCTCTGATTTTGTTTTGCAGCAGGATCAGTTTCTCCTCGTACTGTAGCTTCAGCATCAGCAGCCTCCTCTGGCTGTTCTCCAGCTCATCTATAAGCTTCTGCTTGATCTCAATCTCACAGGTCAGATCTGCCAGATCTGCCTGGAAGTTAGCTGCAAGTTTGAGGATTAGAAAAAAGGATTTAACCCCTTATGGCCGGATTTGGCATATTTGATCCATACTGTTTCTGAGACATGATGCATCACTTTATGGCAGAAAC
>JBAMIG010000003.1:22756893-22767323 GCA_037177335.1 Kiunga ballochi
TTAAAGGGTCAAATAAAGTTCTTAGATTTAAAAAATGAGATGTCTCTGCCCAGTTATTCTCAATTCAGGCATTAAGGGGTTAAACTCCATTTGACACGTTGTGCTTTTTACATGTTTAAAAAAGAAAAAAAAAACATTTAAAAGAAAAAAAAACTTTTAATCATTCACATGTAAACCCTGTTTTGGGAGCAAGTCTGAGTGTATATCTGCTGGTTTTATACTGAAGATGCCTTCATCCTAACTGGAAATATCACATCGCTTCATGCTTTCTTACAGATAATCAGATGTATAAACCCGGGGGACTAATGCTGAAAACCTCCCGTCTCTTTGCAACAGCAGCTGTCAAGAGACGAACCTTTCTCATCTGAGTCAGAGTCTGAGTCCACCAGACTCTCGTCACTTTCAAAATCATCCTCCTCTTCCCTGCCCTCCTCTTCGTCTTCACCCTCATCTTCCTCACAGCCGCTCTCCTCCTGCAGCGGAGACATAATGTCCTGCGCACGAAGACGCACGTGTACAAGTCAGACTTCGTTCTGATCAGTAAGAGACCGAATGCAACACGTGCACGCCTCACCTCAGCGTAATTATCATCGGAGTCGATTTCCCCGTTCTGTCCGTTTTCACTGCTTCGCCGATTCTCTCCGTTCTCCTGGGTGTGCAGCTTTACTCTTTTCTTCAAGCCCTTCTCTAATTCTGGACTGCAAAAGAAAAAAAGCATTGATGCGAGTGTTGCAGATTACACGCAGCATTTAAAAGGCATGTAGATTTTTATTAACTCAGATGGCCCAGCAGAAACATCATCATCCAAAGAGATGATGCACACACTCCAAACATTCACCACTAGGGCTTTAGGACGGTTGCCAAATAATGTTCTTATGCTAAAATCATCCCTCTTGAGTCATTGGCAATGTCCACTCGAGTGCATCAGTTTTATTACAACTTTTATTTCCTGTTTGCTCTCTTTTACACCACGTATTATCCATCCCATCTCTAAATGCCTCTATCCTCCTCCATCTCTGAGCCATTACATTACAATTAGCAATAAGTTGCGTACTCTTGGCCAACAGGTCGAGACTTGGCAGCATTTAAATCCTCCCAAAGTCCCCAAGCTACTTGTGATGTAGCTTTAAGAGAGCAAAGCAATGAAGAGGTGAAGAATATAAACACTGAGAAAAGCAGGTCCTTTCAGCTTTAAAAATGATGAAGACTTTTTTTTATAGATGAAGACTGAAGAGGGGCATTTAGGAATATATTATCATAAGATATTCTGTCCACATTTCTTGTGCTGTAGCTCCTACTTTAGTCTGCATCCCGTTCCCCTCACCTCATCCTCCTCTGCCTTCTTTCCTTCTTCTTCAGCCTCTCAATGTCCAGCTTGGCACGTCGCAGTACGTCCGTCATCTCAGCCTCCATGGACATTGGCACAGGTGAGGAGCCAGGGGGGTGTCCGGGGGCGGGGCTTAAATTAGAAGCAGGAAATGGAGAACGGGAGGAGAGCCGAGCCACCTGCCGACGCAGTGATTCATTCATGGCTTCGCTCTCAAAGAGTTTGGTTCTAATGTAGGAGGATAAGTGGGACAGAAAGAGACGAGTCAGATCAGACGGACTGATTTGCACCTTTTAATGGTTTTAAATATGTGATTAATATTCAATAACTCTCACCTGAGCTCTTCAATCTCTCGGATGTAGTTCTGAATAAGAGTCCCGATCTCCTCATTGCCTTCACCTGCAAATCAATAGGAATTAAAGAAAATCATGATCAAGCATAAGAAAAAAACTGGAAGAGTCTCAGCATAAAATGTTTAACCCTTGAAACTCTGTAAGAAATGTTTTGTTTTTGTGGTCCACCAACTGCTTTTTCTTTGCTTTTGGTTAGTTTGTAGAACTTCAACCGTTTTGAGTAAAATTAACATTAAAACTTTATTATCTGATCTCAGATTATGAAGCAAAAACTATGTAAAATTGTTGAATTGATAGATATAACACCAGAAAGACCAGGACAGGATAAATAAATTTACTATTTATTGCACCTTGTAGAAATAACACACATCAGTGGTGACTAAACTTTTCCTTATTGGCAGAAACTACTTACAAAAAATTCCCTGTTTACACCTTTTCCTTCACAATATTTCAGAATTACAATGATTTATGTTGCAATTTAACTACTTTCCTCACAAAAACTAACCCAGCTTGTTTTTAGTGCCACCGTTCATCAAAACATCTTCTTGAGTTTCTTTCAGGCACAAACTTATTTTCTCCTTTCAGACATAACTTCCTTGTCATTTATTGATTTTCAGCTACTCCGATTGTACATTGCCATCAATTTAAGTTCTCTGGTTGAAAGTTTGACAGGTAGCGGCTTCATTGCCATTTCCAGGTTAAAATAGAGATCTGCTTGCAACATAGTGGATTTACCTACAGAGTGTCTGGATACTTTGCACTGTAATCATCATAGATGTGACAAACTATTGCTAAACTTCCATAAATTACATAAAGAGGAAGCTATTGATCACAAATAACTCCTCAAAGTTGAACTGTTCACGAGAAAATGTTAACAGAATAGGTGAAAGTGCTCATGGATGCAGGCCGTCTTGCAGAGTTTTAAGGGTCAAACTTTACATAAACCATTCAGGATCTTTTACACATACTTGACTTGGTGAGCAAGGCACTAATCTCATTGGCCAACAGATGTGTGACACGGGTGTTGAGGCGGTCAATAGTCTCCTGCATGGCCTTTACCCTGAGACGCAGAGAGTCATTTTCCCTCTGCAGCATGGCGTTCTCTTGGTACAGGTCGCTGTAGCCCTCAGAGCCATCCTCACATGCAACACGCTTCCCCTGCAGGGAGCAAACAGTCAGCACCAAGACCAGCAACAAATGATTTAAGGAAATAAGGGACAGATGGCCAACCAAACACTAGGTGATTGTATGAAATGAGTCAGTCTGCCTGTGCCTCTTCAATTACCTATTGTTGAACTTTGCAAAAAAGATAAAAAACCCAGTAGTTTTAGCGTCTAACAGAGCGTCACCATCTAATCCAGTCAGAGCTCGCGACTTGAGTTACATCACATCCCTTATTACCCAATCGAGGTGAGTCTCTTATATTAGTAACTTTCCTTCTTAGCTACTTCAATAGAGTGAAAACTGAGGTGAAAACTTGTTTTTGTAGCAAAGTGGAGGACAAAGTAAATAAAAAGGTGGACATTTAAAACATACCTCCTTTATAAAACAATCAGATCATGTCTATAAAACAATATGAAATGTTGATATCATGTCAGTTCATCTTATTCAGAGACATGTAGCACAGTATGAAAGGCAGAAGTGGAAGTGCATGTTCCACTAATGTAACGGTTATGAGAAGCTGCAGCAGGCTTTGGCTTCTGCATCACAATCTTTTACATCTATTAACAATGTCCATTTCCTTTTTCTACCCAGTTCAGGTGATCGTTAGCTTTATTGCATGAGTTACACCAACAGTTACCCTCTGTTCAACCCCTCTTTTTGCATTTCTGTCTCTAACCATGTCTTTTGCCCTTTTAAACCCACCGCCTTGTACTCCATCAGCTCCATCTGAAGCCGGGCTATCTCAGCACGGAGGGCATTGATCTGCTGACTGGTCTTGTCCTGGTTCACCACCACTTTGTTCTTGATGTTTCGGGCACGGTTTGCATACTTCAGCGTGTTCAGCGTCTCCATGAAGTCCCGGTCGGATGGGCTGACACAGGCGATCATCACTGTGCGGCTGGAAAAGGAGAAACAGATACTCATATAAAATCCAGCTTGTTTCAGGGTTTTATTTATGTCCAAACAACATTATTATCACAATAAAAAGTGTGTTTGTATATACCTGTTGCCTCCGAGGGAATCTTGTAACAGACGGGTAAGTTTGGAGTCTCTGTATGGGACGTGTCCACCCTTTTTGGTCTGATCACCCAAAGCGCTGATCACATTTCCCAGAGCCAACTTTCACAAAGAGAAGCATGTATTTAAACACATCAGAGTAAACCTAAGTGTAACATTAAAAAAACATGTTCAACCCTCGACTCACCAGACCACAATTAATAGAGATGCCCTCTCGGGCCCTCTCCCCAGTGGCGCCTGTACGCTTCAGCCTCTCAGAGCCTGCCAGGTCCACAAAGTGGAACTTAGCCATCAGGGTCTCATACTCTGGTTGGGTGATGGGGCTTGAGTCCACACTATCCAGTTCCCCATTCTCCCCAGTTCCATTCTATTCATTGGGAAAGAATTTATTTTACTCTAAAACATCAGGGTTTATAAAGCTGCTTACGCACGAAACAAGCATGAACATCGAGTAAGAACTTTACTAAGCAAAACTTTGGATTTAATAAAATAAACTTGTACGTTCAGCTGCGTTAAGTTTGGGTCCTGCGTCCTAACATTTTGGAGAGAAAAAGCAACAGCACAGCAGATAAAGTAACACATTTAAGCCACATTAAACCATGTTTGTTATCATTACCATTAGACTTTGTGTCATTGTAACCAAAAACACCAGATAACCAGTTTGTCTGTGTGAACCCGCAAAAATGTGCATTCAACAAGTTATCAGGGACTTGAATGCAGTTCTAATAAATGTGGTTGCACGGTGGTCCATTCATTCATCCTGCCGCAGTGTGGAGAACAAGCTGCAGGCGGACGCTGAGCGGGATGGCAGCTCCAGGTTAGAGTGGCGACCCACCGAGGCGCAGGGGTCTGCTAACCCCCAGAACGCAGAGGTGGTGCACTTTAATGCGTTTCATGCTCATATGCGTTACTGTGGAGCGAATCAACATCTTCACCTTCAGATCAATGTTTTTTTTTCTTTTATTTCTGCCACAGACCTCTTCATCATGCTTCACCATTTACAGCAACATGCTGCCTCTTAGCCGCCTTCCTTTTGATTGTTACGCCGCTACTAAGACCCCCAAACAAGATCCTGTTACGTGTCTTCACCTGACCAACGGGCAGCTCTGAAAAGTTACGTTTACGCACCTTCTGAGCTGCAATAATTCAGCATAAAAAACCAGACAACTCATTGATTCATATGCAGAATGATTTATAAGCTGCTTTGCATTGATGTATGGTAAAAAGCAGGAGTAGGGGCAGGATGTGAACTAAATTCAGCTGCACAACCCTTTGGCATGGGTGCGATTTAAAAAGATCTTGTATTATTTTTACTAAAATGTATGCCTCCCCCCCTCCTCTTTTCTAAACCACAATCATTTCTCTTACCTCTTATTTGGCTGAATCTCTAAACATCCACCTCACTCTGGACATGTTGGTTTTGTTCTGTTCGTTTTTCCCCCCTTTGTCTAATGATTTTACTCTCCAGACATCTTTAAAACCACTCATCTCTAAACCCAGAATCTCACCATTTGCGGCTGTTGACACACTCTCATTTGACAGAGATGGATGGTGAAGATGGCGTGAGAGCGGGAGCTTTGGGCATTCATCTGTGTGCTGGCTGTAGTGCGGGACAGAGCGCCAAGCTTCAGACACTGCAGCAGCTGCAACACACACACACACACACACCATTTAGGACAGCGTATTTCAAAGTAAAATCCCGAACACAAAGTGGAGGTAAAATGAAAGAAGGCGGGCTCAAACATGAAAATAAAATGCATGTAAATTTAACACAAATGCTACAGGATCCGGTTTCAGGGAAGAACTTGTCCCAGTATAATTCATGGTAGTGAAAGTCTTCATTCTTGCATTTTAAACTCCTGATGAAACTGTCTTTGTGATTTTTAACCACAGGCGTTCCTCTGCCGGTGGGTCCTCTCTTCACTTTTTAAACAACTTGCTTCAGTTTTTCTCCATCATTGCCACGCTTCTCCTCCCTCATCCGGTTTTTGACAGTTTCATTTGTCTTTCCCACAGGAGCACCCCATCTGTCTCCATTTGTGTCTCAGCTGTTTGATTTTAGGGGATTTTATTGCACAGATTAATTTTTTGCCTTCTATCAAAACCTGTTTTTCTTTCTCTGTCTGCTTTGCCATTTAAAAAAAAGACTAATGCTGAACGTTCAACACAATGTTTAACAAACTTTCTTTATATCCCCACCTCCTTCTTGTGAATCTTCAATGACATGCACCTAGACATGCATTATTTACTACTGACATCTGTCTATATGCCTCTGAATTATTTCTCATCAGTCACATAAGAAAACAAGCCAGCCTTTCACAAAAACTCAATAATCATAGAAGAAGTGTTTATTATTCATAATCTATTTGCAGTTCTTTGAAGATACACTACATATGTAGCTGTGCATCACCCGATCTGTTTTTAGATCTTTTTAAAAAGAATATCATAAGACAGAGAAACTCTTTATTAAATAGGTAAAGAAAAAAACAAAAGGTCAACTCAAAAATGGGAGAAGACTTTCATGCAGAGCTATCGGACGTTGTGGTGGTGAACTGTATGGCTGTGCAGCTGTACGAACACGGTCATCGTTGCAGAGTAGTGAGATAAAAACCAACAAAAAAAACAGCAACTGACGAATGCAAATGAAGCAAACGTTAAATAGAAACGTTTAATATATGGTAATATTTCTATACTTCGCACAAGTGCATGTAAAGATGTGCAAGCTAATTAAATAACGTCTTCAAACGATGAACAGTGCTGCTGGAATGGAAAAAAAGCTTTTTCTAAAAGGAAACAGTTCATGGAAAAACTGAAAACCGAGGATATAAAGAGAAAGGTTTCAACAGGATACACTGACATGTTTATTATGGTCTGATCATAATGCTTCCAAACAGATTCAAAACTTTAGCGAGGGAGAAATAAAAATCCAAAAAGATGAAAAATATAGAAGAAAATCTGTTTAAACAAGGACCGACCTCTTCCTCTGAGTGCACCAGTCTGGAAGTGACCCCTGTGGTGTAAATGCTGCCGCTGCCGTCCTCATGGATGCGGATGTTGGACTTCCTGCTACGACTTTCAGGGTCTCTGGATCCATCAAACAGGTCCAGGATCTCTTCGTTGTACAACTGCAACATACACACAGGTCGACACATGACCAGTGACCCAGTGCCCCGTTGTTAGCTGTGGTGTTCACACCATCGTTATTAAACTGTCCAAATTCTCCAGCAGAATCTGTTTCTGCCATTTTCTCATTGCGTCGGTGTTTGTTGTTGAAACGCATCTCTGTGCCCACAGCGGTGAAAACGCTGAACTCTCTAAAGCAGAGTCAGAGAGGTCAAAGGTCACAGAGGTCAGCTAGAAACTCAGCTGTTCGCACCCACCGCTAAACACACACGTACACACATCTGTTTAGCATCAGCAAAGATAACCTTTTGACCTGAAAACCTACAGAATACACACGAATAACAAAAAGCAGAACAGAAAAATTGATAAATAACTAAAGAAATAAAAAAGAAAGAAAAATTTGCTGTCAAATTGGAATTTTTATACTATAACAACACGATCATTAAAGTAATCAGGTTACACACACACACACACACGCAGTACCCTCCCAAACATTTGCCTGCCAGACATCCCCAGAGGAAATGATTAATAGCATATATCTAATTTCTCCTACATGAGCATCCCTCCCTCCCTGTGATCCCTCGCTCTTATCTGTCTTCTACCCCACAGTGATGAGGAATAATGTCAGAGGTAATGGCAAACATTAATCAGGACCAACAAAGAACGAGCAGGCATTCCAGCCCATCTGTCTTCAGGCTGTCACTTCCTGTTTGTGGAAGAAGAGGCTGATCTTGTCGTCTCCCCTATTTTGTCCCATCTGGCTTGGAGTTAATGTGGACCAGCATCCAGCACTCCTCACACACAACTGCAAACTGCCAAGTAAGATAAGCAATGTTTAAATGGAAGAGAGGTATATTATTTTCCATGTGGCCCACCTCCAGGAACTGGGCGCTGACTTTAAACTCTGGCGGCTGCATGCCAGCCTCCTGAGCACGGACCCTCCTGTTCTGGATGCCCTCAAACAGCTGGTGAACAGCCCGGGGGATGATGCCTTGCTCGTGCGGACTGAGACTCACATCAAAACCAGTCCCCATGGTGTAGGTCTTCCCTGAGCCCGTCTGAAACACATTTCATCAGCAGCTATTTATGCACAATAAGCAGTATTTTGATGTACTGATAGTTGATGGTAGGTCGTTAAAATTTAGCTAACTCAGTGGTAATGTCTGCATAAAACGGAAATGTCTTTTATTAAGAGTTTAAAAAAAAGTTATTATTATCTACCTATTATGTATTTTATCTATTAAAAAGTAAGGATTCTTGCGGTCATACCTGTCCATATGCAAAGACCGTGGCATTGTAGCCCTCGAAGCAGCCCTCAATGAGCTTATACACACAGGTCTGGTAGATGTGCTGCTGCTCTGACTCGATGTCAAACACAAAATCGTAGGTGAAGGCTTTGTCCTTCCCCAGGAGGACTTGTGGTTCTCCAGGTGTGACTAGCGTGCACACGTGGCATCCTTCTATCTTCTCTTTGGCCATTTGAGGACGAATCCTGTGATAAACAGGACAGAAGAGCATAAGATCAGAAATGGAGTGAAAAAAAAAAACAGCATGCAGACTGCAGATTATGGAGGAACATTTTTATTCCTTTAAGCATGATTTGAGATTAAACTTTTCTTTTTCAATAAGCCAGCTGATAAAACAATGACAGGGTGACTCATCAGTGGATGAAGGATGTGGATTCATGGATGGGCGGATACATTTTAGTGTCTTTTGCTGGGTTTTTTTTTTTAAAGCAGAAGCAGTTCTAGACAAACCAGATACTTTTAGTGTCTCAACACTTTGAGGTTTCTTAAGTCGAGCTGCATCTCATCTAAACCATAAGTGTCCAAAGATAAATGATTCTAAAAAAAAAAGATATTTGTCTGGATTATGACATCATAGAACTAAGAAGAAAAGTTTTGGGTCATCACTGATTAACTTTCCAGCAGTGTATTAAGTGAATTGTTCAGCAGTTTAAAGCAAAGGTACTGAAAATAATGACTGACTCCACATCACCATCTGCTCAGGTGGGATACATGCTCTCAAACGTGCTGTAATTAGGAAGAAGTCGGGCTCATAAGTCATTATTACAGCTGCTGTTAATCCTTCTCCTCCGGCTTTTGGTTTCTGCTGGGCTTTCCACCCTGACAGGTAGTTCACTGCAAGTTAATTACTTTTACCTGACATTCCTGCTTCCCAATAATCCCTGATAAGACATTTCCAGATAGAAGCAGCTACAGAACATCTTTAAACCCACGAACATAACAAAGGAAGAGTGTATGAGTGTAGTCTTTTTCATTTATTTGAAACCACAGCTGCAAAAAGCCTTGCAGACAAGAGGTCCGATTAATTTAGATGTAGCTGTTAAAGACAGGCCGCTTTGTTTTATCCTTATGCTCCACTGCTGATTAACAGAGAAAATATGTTAATGTCACATAATGTGCAGAAAACAGCAGGTCTGTCAGAGTGTATCCTCAGCTTTAAAAAGATATAGTGTGGACACAGTGGGGAGGTAATCACTTTAAGCTGCAGAAAAAGCCATGAGCCAGCAATTACTGAAGCACTGGGTCAACCTCACCCCACACTAACCCCCTCAGTTCAATCTTTAGAGGTTGCAAATGAACGTCCCCCGCAGAATTACGACTTTACCATACACATCCTACGGGAGGGTGCAACAAAGACACACACAAGTAATGCACAATACCAGAGAAAGCAAGAGCAACCCCAAACCTCACACAGCTGTGGTGGGATGGGAAGCAAACTGCAAAGACACCCACACAGTAACTCTGGAAACAAGTGATGTACACATGCATTTCAAAAGCCACCACTGTACTATCTTCACTTCACACATGGCTCCTCTCGAGTGTGCATTAAGTACCACACCCACCACAAAGACACAAACAGTTAATCCCTTCACCACATGTCTTTATGGTGCCACAGAAACATACACAGGGGCCTTTTCTGGCCCTCCTTCAGGCTTTAAGGCATCACTAAAGAGTCTTCCAGGAAAGAATTAAAAAGAGAAAAGTGCGATTCAGCATCAGCAGCAGGCTCATCCAGACTGCATGATTACTAATGGTGTGACTATGAAAGCAGCCTGCAGATAAATGAGTTCCTTTTATTGCTGGATGTGACCTTGACACACAGGTTAATGCATCTAAAAGTGCTGTTTAAGCCAATTATAATCATAAAGTGGATATGGCAGCAGAGCAGCACTGTAGCTCTGCACAATGAGTTGTACTGCAGTGGGGCTGTGTGTGCACGTTTTCTGTTCACACCAAATACTAACCATTAAAAGCAACGTTTATAAGTCAATATTGAACGAAGAGAATGGAAACCACATCAAACATAAGAAATTTAAATAACATGCTTTTACATAAATATCTGCAGACACATTTAAATCTGACTTTTTTTATGTTATTTGCATTTTTACCCTCACAAACATAAATAGTATATATAAATAG
>JBAMIG010000003.1:22809632-22825378 GCA_037177335.1 Kiunga ballochi
TGCCTCTTCTTCATCTTTTTCTTTTTATTCTTTGACATTTTGGCCATCTGGAGCAAAACACAGCAGGAGTGTTTGTGTTCTGGTTTAACTCAAACTATATTTTCTATCATGTGAAAAAAATCTGAACTTACTGGTTTGGGTGCTGGTGCTGTACTCACTGTAAGAAACAGGAAGCATCAGAGGCTTACAATGATGAATAAGTAGCACATTATGTATATTTTGTCTCAAACTCTTAAAAGTAAGCTGGTAATTTCCAGAACCATACTAGTGAATGACTCAGAGACACAACTAAGCTCTCTTTTAATACAAAACATCTTTTAAGTCAACAACCCCCCCACCCCCCATTACTACAACCAACACATATTTGGTCGTATCACAAAGCGATTACATTAGTAACCAATAAAACAGGCTCATATTTGTTGTGACGCATTATTCCATCAATGCACCAAAACCTGCTGAACAGCAAAAGCCTTTCAGGACAGCAACATGTCAATCCACACTATCAAGCTGGTTTGAGTGCAGAGTAAGAGGTTATGACCTGCAGATCCAGAGGGAGGAGCAGCACCAGACTTCTGCCACTGCGTTGCTTCAGCAGCCATTTTCTTGATGTACGGCTCATTGACAGTCAACAGAATGTTCTCAGGTTTTATGTCTGTGTGGATGATCTTACATTTGGTGTGGAGGTAGTCAAGGCCCTGCAGAACCTGCAGAAAAGTCCAAGAAGAACAAACTCATTGTTAAAGGTGATAGTTTCCCCATTGAGGCTTCTTAACTCAGTAAAATCCACGAGCCACCAATGGACTGGAACGCTGCAGATATAACTGGTGTATTGCACGTATTATGAAGTCATATTTCTGTTCAGTACCTGTTGTATGATGCTTTTAACACATGGTAGAGGCAGGCCTTGATAGTTCGACTTTATAATCCACTTCAGAAGGTGGTAGCCAAGCACCTCAAAGACCATACACACATCTGCAAATGCAGGTCAAGAACTAGTAACATTCTTAAATAATCATATAATAGAAATATGGAGCCATTTATTTCATTTACTCGCGATAAGATGGTTTAAAAAGAACAATTTCTCAGCCAATAATTGTTCATTTCAAGTAAAGAAAATCGTTGTTGTCCAGACCGCCTGAACACACAGCAGCAAGTGTGATGGTGTGGGAGAGAAAGAAATGAAGCATGTGTCACTGCATCAAGCACTGTTGACATTAAATACATGCAGAACTAGCTGAATGTCAAATGAATATCTCAGAACCAAGAATAGCTGAGCAGAGTGTCAATCTGGGGGTGTAATAAACTGCTCTGTACTTGAGACTGTCAGATGACTGACGCTAAAACTGGATCTTGTCACTGCTGTTTGCACTGAATTTAAAGAAGCACCCTGGCTGAGATGTGGGCATCTTTAAAAAGAACAAATGTGTCATAGATGAGCTAAACCCGTGTCCAGCCTGAGGGGGTGCAGTTTGCACCAGCATGGAGAGGAATCCCATCATCAAACTCAGAAAGCAACCACTGAGGATACGAGTTCCATTCATGCCAGAGATTTTGAAGTCATCTAGCAGCTGTACTACTTTCTCTCGGCTCGGGTCTTTGGGATCGGTGTTTCTCACCTGGAAAAGGACAAACAGCAATGAGAGAAGTAACGCACACAATAACTACAAAATCCCAGGAAATTTGAAGACTTTGTGAGCCTCACAGATTTGAGCAGTTTGATTTCATCCAGAGCCGTCTCGGTGTAATGCTCAGCACTTTTTACAACTTTCATGGCGACAAAGCGCTTCTCCCTGGAAATGACAAACAGCACTGGAAATTAAAAGCATAAAACTGCAAAGCTTGCATGAAAATAAGTCAGTCAGGATCAAACCCAAGACATACTGAAGCTCACAGCGCATATTGTAAACATTTCCAATCATTAGATGTTTCCTAAACATTGGGCTAACTTTTAACCCTGACCCACAATAAGCTGATTTAAATAAGGTTAAAGAAATAACCTAATATCTGACTTTAGGTTGAAAGAAAGAGAAAATATAAAGAAACATTTCTTACTGGATGTCCCAGGCCAGCCACACAGTGGAGAAGTGCCCCCAGCCCAGCTTACGGATCACATGGTATCTGGCATTGAACAGATCTCCAATCTTCACATGGTGATATCCACCTGAGCAAACACATGAACATACAGTCAAACAACGCTGTATCGTCACTATATAATCTGATTCTGTCTTACTCAAACCATTCTGCTCTCCAGCTGGTTCAAATGAAAGCCACTTTATCCTTTTTATTTATAATTTGACCATTTCCCAGCCTTACATTTAGACTTCTTGTGTCCAGAAACAAAGAAAACTGGGTGCAATTTTAAAAAAATAAACATTTGCACAGAGAAGCTGATTTTTAGCAAGTTGCTGCTTTGAACATATTCCACCAAAAACAATGTTATCCTGCTTATTTATTATTCATGTATTACATGATATCTTGGGGTTCACATCTCTCAAAAACTTTGAGAACCACGTTTTAGTCCCATTTATCACAATATGAGAGGGTAAAAACATTCTTTGCTGGAATGCATAAGATTGTGTGTCGTGTGCATGTCAGACATCTGAGGAGATCTCACCCCGACAGTAGTCGTTAGGATCCTCCTGCTCATCGTCGTCAGAGCCCAGGATCTCCTCATCCTGCTCTGGAAGGGGGGATTCTGCCTGACCTTGCTGAGAGCCACCTCCACGGCCATGAGGCTCTGGTCTGAGGGAGTAAGAAACACAGACACAAAACTGGTAAGGAAGACAACAAATCCGGACTAGAACCGGAAAAATGAGAAAAAGTGCAGACCACAGGAAAGCATTGAAGGCTTATTGTATCATTTTCATCCAGAGAAACTGCATTTTCCAGTTAATTGTAATAAATCAGTTATATTCTATTTTTGCTACCGTTTGTCCACAAGATTAAAAATTACAGTTCAGGAATTACCGTTAGCTATTAACACTACAGCGCATCAGTAGCAGTCTCTGTAGCAACACTGAGTCAAAGCATATTGTTCATATTTTAATTCAATCTATTTATTTACTAAAAGTAGAAATGATCGAGTACAATAACGATAGGATCAATTTAATCAAATAAAAATGTTTAAAAGCCAAGATTTCTGTTGTCTTTCTCAGCAACCCTATGGGCAAATATATTCTGCAAAGCAGAGGAAAGAAAGATGGGCTCCTCTGTAACTGGAGCATCGACCACAAACCAAACCCACCGCTGCTTCAAAACTAGATATGATTAAAGATTAACTGTAAAGTCGGACTACTGATTGATTCACAGTGATTAGAACCAACAGGTTGTATGAGGAGAACCTGGACATGGAAGAACTTTTTGGTTGCAGACATGGAACACATCGTTTCCTTGCTAAGAGCATGAATAATGGATATAAATAATAAATTAAACATGTAGAATATCACAAGATAATAAAGGTGCAGAATTGAACCAGTGCACTGATGTAGAAAAGCATCTGGCTTATGTTGCTATAGTAACTATCAACAAGGATTGCTACATAATTAAAGGATGTCAGAGGATTTGCAATAATTGAATTAAACAGTCACTTTTTTGTCACCATATTGTTTTAGTACATCTTGGTTTGCTAAAGCAAACAGTCTTTCATGGGCTGTCCCACGGTGCCAAATTGCAGTAAAACCACCAAAGTATTTTAGCAATATGCACCTTCATCCAGCTTAGCAGTGCTATATATTAATCATCATAGTCCACCCCTAACCATCTGATATGTACTACAGCAGTTTCATAGAGATGGTGAAGCTGTTCTCCTAGTTCTCATCAGCATTTTCACACCTGAACTGGCTTAATGATGTGTGGACAAAGCCTTAGTGCTGTTCAATGTGCAGATGTATCATTAGTGTTTCTTGCTAAAGCCAAACAACAAATAAAAGTACTAATAATAAACATTACTGTATCATTCATTACTGTTTACAGATATGGAAGGTTATTCTACTCACTAACCATAAATGCATTTATCCAATGAAAAAGTTACCAACAAAATGTCAATACTTGAGGAACAACCTAAGTAAAGAGATGTACACTTCAATACATATTATAATCTAACCTAAAACATTTTTCATTCTTTAAACTTGAAGATGGAAACGTGTTCATACAGTCTTCAATCAGCCTCCCACCCCTCATTTACCTCACACACACACACACACACACAGTAGATAAAGTTAATCAATCCCAAGAAGTAATTGTCATTATTGCGGTGTCTCCAACCACATTTAATAACTTTCAGGCCTGTTTTTGGAACATGGCAGCATCTCTGCATCAACCTGTAAAACAAACTGTTATACCTTTCAGTAAAAACACGGCATGACTCCATCACTGCTTCCAGTGAGGAGGTGGAGACCTCATACAGTTCCCCAGTCTGCTCAGTGCATGGCAGAAATTAAAAGGACTGCAGGACACCCAAAAGTCATTCCTTAAAGACAACTTATTTTCTGCCAATACTCAACAAAAGATCTGGAACAATCTAAAACAGCAGGATCCAAGATCCAATATCTCAGCAACCGTAGTGAAGTCTATATACATATAAACATATGTGTTCTCTTTGACTAAAAACAGGCGACGCTTTTATGGGTTTTAATCAATCATTCTACATTAAAGTTTCACATAGAATTTATTATAAAAATACAAATAACCTCAGATCTAAAGGTCCTGGACTTAAATAAGGTCTGCAGACAACAACCCAGGTAGGGAAGAAACAGTGAAGGACACTGTCCTTATGACGGAAACACAAAATGACCATAGAAGAAAAAAAAAAAATCACACATTACTACACATATTTGAAGACAAAAGACACCCGGTGCATTTAAAGTTATACAAGTTAGATTTTTTTCTCTCACTGCAGCACGGCGGACAGATACACCTCATTGTCCCTTAATCATACCAGCATACTTCAAGGACTTCTGCAACGCTACAAACACATGGACTCTTTTTAGGATTCCAACTATCTGACTGTCAAGTTTGTCCCCTTATGATCACACATCTTACCTGCAAGATGCACGGATGCCCATGGGACGTGATGCAAGAAGGACAAGAAAGTACAGGTATTGGACAAACCTTTTACTCCATCCACCAGGAAGAGAAAAGTGGTATTAGAGGACAAAATAAAAAAGTAGGATGGAGGAGGAGAAATGGAGTGCAAATGACTAAAAAGCAGGGGCTGGCAAACAAAATTAGAACATGGCAAAGAGGAGAAGAGAAAAACTAGCAAGCGGAGGAGATTTGTGGAGGCTTTGCTTCACACTGGGTCCTGGACTGCAGGGGAGCGCTGCACACTTGCCGATTCTTGCTCACTTATTCGTCTCCCACAGATTCACTGCTGTTCTCTCTCTCTCTGGCTGACCGAGAACTCTCCTTGGCTGCCGTCAGCCTCTGGCCCAGCCCCCTCACTGACAGCTGGGAGATGATTGGGTGACAGAGCCCAGCACTGCATTGCAGGTGAGGTACGACATCAGCCCCCCACCCCCTCCTCCCAGACATGCTCTTCATCATACCAAAACAAGACCAGTCTTCTCTCCCAGTCTTTCCATCATCATCAACACTGCATCTAGTGAGTCTGTCATCAAAATAGTGTTTTAATGTTCTTTTCTACACCAAAGCTACAGCTTACTTTGGCATCTCTTTGCCCTGGCACCATCCCCTGGAGGAAACTCTACACAAACTAAAGGATAACCCACCTTCTGTCTTCCTGGTTACAAAGTCTTAGTCTTGATATTAAAGACTTTAATTAAATTAAATTATATTAGATGCCAATTCATAAGTAGATTTATTTATTTAATCCCATTAACCTTAAATCTGCCCCAAAATATGCGACATGATTCTCAAGGTCAAGCAATAAAAAGTACTGAAAATGTGTTTTTGTTAAACTTTTTTCTGAACAAAGTTGCCAGATGTTGTTGTTGATCCTCTTTCTACACCATCATGACTACAATTGGAATAAACTGCAAATGGCATCCAACTAAATTGTCCTTACAGTATGGCATGGTGTTTGATTTATCCATTTTAAGCTCTGGTAGCAAAAGAGAGAAAACAGCCTAAAGTCACACAACTCCCGTTTATAGTCATCAATGTACCTTAACTAAAAGTAGTGAATACCGAGCTTCTTAGTTTCACCAGACTGAATGGAGTATAAAGGAGGTTCGAGCGCAGCACAGTTACAGAGAGAGCTCAAGTTATTACCGTTTTACATTTACAGTCTTTTATTAACAAGATTGAATTAAACCGAAACTGCTGTGATGGGACACCAACGCTATTAGAGATATCACGACTTATGGAAATATGGTGAACTGTAACGCTTCCTCAACATCATCACTTTCCATAAAAGATGTCAGAAACCACGGACAGAGTTTTATCGGGGGAAACGGGACATGTCCCCTGTAATTTTTTTAAAAGCTGTTTTTGTCCCCTGCACTTTTTACTGTCCAAAAAACTATATTTCGCTGCAGAAAACAGATACAGGCTCTAGGACCAAGCAGAAAACGGCCACGTGAGCTGAAGCCCGTTTTTCACTGCGTTTCTTTGGTTCTGATGTCTCTCATATGATTGGCTGTCCCCGCTGTCACTCACCTTACCTGCGTAGTTAAATGAGGAAGTTACTTGGTTCATGAAGCAGCCTTAAAATGACAGTTATTTAAATCCTTAAAATTAAACTTAAATATTTATATTTGATCACTTTGTTGAATCTGTGTAAGTTTTACAGTTTGTTTGTTTGTAAGTGTATCCCGTAAATTGGGTCCGATACGAGTTACAACATGTACGGCTGCATGTTATGTGAAGACATTGTTGACTGAATTAATTAGGTTTGTTTGGTTAGTTGGTTTCTGCTGCTTGCGTTGAGGAAACGCTGATGTACCCGGGAATTGACCAATCAGAGGCGCTGCATTCTCTTTCTGCTTGTTCAATGTGACATTAATAAATAAAGGGATTTGAGAAAAACGATATAAATTCATGCCCTTGAGGATAAATATCAAACTAAACTGATGTGCATAATGGAGCCAGTTTAAGCTTAAAAGTAGCAACAGAAAACTAGAAGAACTACTAGAAAACAATGAGCTGAAAGATTTATTTTATGAACAATAATTTTGACCCCCTCACTTTTGAAATCAAATCTATGTCCTTGTCAGAAACACAAAGGAAGACTGATGCAACTTGTTCAATGAGCGAAAATGACATAGTAACAACTATTACCTTGAAACAAACTTAGTAAAAGGGTTCATTTGTTAGAACAACAGCCTGCAAAGTAATCATAAAAAGAAGATAAAAATGCTAAATCCACAGTAACTGTTTAAATAACATTACTGTTTAGCTTGTGCACAATAGAAACTAACTGGTAGTGTCATATTTGCAATTTTCTAATTTTGCATGACTCCTAAGAGCTTGCAGTGCAACATGACGGGTTAATTCACACAATTTTACAATATTCAGTTAAAAAAAAAAGGCTCCTTTTGTTGTTCAAACATGACATAGCATGAAGTAAATTAGGTTTTTTGCTGCACGTGTGAAATGCCTGTACATGGTTTTGTCAGAAAATGATCACTATTACTCCATTATTCTGTGGCAAACATGTTTAAAAACCATTATCACCATGTAGAGAGAACCATCCCAGCTTCAGGGAGAGGTGCAGTAGCCTTTCCCATCTGTTGTCTCGGCTAGCTCCTGTGAGGTGACTTATCTCATACTTCCAGCATGTATTTGGAAAGCTCACATATAATGTACTTCCAACTGTTTAAATTAACTCTGCTGTTTGCCCATGTGTTTGAGCTAATCTGAGTTCTGCCAACATGCCTTACCCAGAGTGCTGCTTATTGTGTAGTTATAAAACTTTTTTGTTGCATGAGATGCATGAGCCAATTAACTTTTATGTTCCTTTATTTTGGGAGAACTTCCTACTCTGCAACAGGAGCTAAAAATAAAGACCACATAAAAATAATGCTTTAAATCATGATCCGTTGTAAAGGATGCACATCCTGTACCGTCCTAAGATGAGTCACTTAACACTAAAACTCCAAAACATCAGTTTATATTAAGGATGGTTGTGTGAATTTTTAATTACCTAAACCTAAAAGGAATTCAGACTGATGATCAATTAGCTATGCGATACTTGCTTTCCACCACCTGTGTGCAATGTGAATATAATAGTCTTTTTATATATATATATATATATATATATATATATATATATACATAAATTCATTGTAAAAATACAATGGCTGCTACTGTTATTGTCTCTGGGATTTACACCATTGCTGCTTAAGCGTGCAAGTTTCCCCATTGACGAGTCAACATCTTATCATCACAGCAAAGCAGTACTGAGCAGATAGTCTTATAGCAGTATTATTCTAAAGACATCAATAAAAACACATTTTAAAAGCCAACTATTCCTTTACCTAATTATCATTAATCAAATCAAGATATTCTGTATTAATTTGTTAATTCAAGGGTGAGGGGAAAATCCTTTATAATTTAATCTCATATATTAAAATTGAAATTAGGATACAAAGTGAATACAAGACTGATGATTATTATTATCAGCTGGTTTCTTTACTGATCAAACAACCAGTGTGAGGCAAAAATACATGTGTACTGGAAAGGGGAAAACAACAAAGCTTTTGGCAAATTCTTCATTTTAAATAATTTAAGACTTAGAAATTTTGTTGATGTAAAAACTTTGTAAATTGTAAACTCTGGCGTGCAACACGTTTCTCAGTGGATGTAGGAACCAGAATCTCAACACAGAACTCACATCCTCTTCATATCAACATCGCTCCAGAGCACATCTGACATGACAGTGTGTGTCAGTATCTCCTGCTCTCTACTGGCTGTGTTGTTTCCACCCATCCAGCCCCATCAAATCTCAGAAGACAAAAAAACAACAAGACTGAGCTCTTGGGATGAAAGTGGGCCAAAAGATCACCATACACAGCTCCCCACCCTCCAAAACAAAAATCAATCCAAACTGCCAGGACAGCAAAATAAACCGGCAGCACTCTGTAAATGTACTGAGGGTGCAATGCACACAAGGTGTGCATGAATGTAGTGCAGCATTTATTTTACACCTGGTGTCTTACACCTACTGCATTTAAGCTAATACCTGGTAAATTATTTAAATTCCAAATAGATTATGTTTTTATTTCATTTAGCTACTGTGTAAATCAACACAATAGTAGATAATAATAAAAGGAAAGTAGTGTAATATGAGGCACTTAATATGAAAACTACCATAATAGACTGTTTTTATGCAGAATGCATGGTATGTTATGTGAAGATATTAGTTTTGCATGTGATACAATTAGTAAAACAATTATAGGATTTTATTAGTTCACTATTAAATATCTCTTTAAAAATAAAAGCTAAATACTTCCAACCTAAAGCCACACAACTCCCATTTACAGCCATCATGCAAAGACATGCATTTACTTATATAATCCTGCTGCTGAAAGAGTGGAAAAATGGGCAGTGATTAACCTGCAATGTGATGAAAAAGAACATGAAAGAAAATCAGACGCAGAGCTGTAAAAGGGCCGCAGATCATAAAGAAGTTGATTGGTTATGTAATGAACTGCAGCCACAGACAGAAGAGAAGCAAGAGACATAAAAAAAACAGCTGAGAGCAACAGAACTGGTTTACACAGCAATACCAGCTATTTCTGTTTTCTCTTAAATCCACAAACAGAAGCAAGTAGCTTTATCTCTTAACTGATGCATAAACACATAACAGTAAATCTCAGTATCAGATAGTGTCAGCCTTAGTTTCTGTCACTTTCACACGAAATAAGCAAAATGCATAACAAATAAAAAGGTAGTGAAGCAGCAACACCCTGCATACACAATGACTAAATACAACAGCCCATCAATAAGTCACCAAAAATGTTTGCTTTCACTTTCAGAAAAACATCAAAACAAGCAGAAAGTTTGACTTTCACATCTTTTTTCTTGTTTTCTTAATCAAATGCATCCACAAGGATTGCACAACTCATTTGCACATTAAACCATTAAATACACCACAGCTGTATTGATGGAGAAGGTCCAGTCCAAGAGCCACATGACCAAGAAGGAACCAACCCACAGCTTTGTCACACCAATCTGTGAACTAGGCTAAGGAAAAGGTATTTATAAGAACAGCTTTGAGACTAGTCTGCTTTCTCCTCGTTTGTTCTTTAATTGTACTGTGGCTGCTGTGTGTCTCTCACCACAGCAGACAAAAAGGGCGAGTGACAAGAGGGTGGGAGGGAAGGAGCATGAAGGGACTAGAATGAAGGAAGTCCTAGGAGTTATAAAATTGGATCCTAGACACTTAGTGATTTTATGTTGTAGGAGAACTTAAGAGTGAAGTAAGGAGAAGATGATTCAAAAGAAACCATGTTTATATTTTGCATAACTTGCTGTCAACACTCCGTTTACCAGGACTTTTTAAAGTTTGGAGTGTTTGATCAGTTTCCTGTAACATATTTCCCATGTTTATGAATGCCCTCATTAAATTAGGTATCTGATTTGTCACACTTTTATAATTTGATTTATGAAGGGCTTAATAATGACACCGTTCCTACCGTATTGCAGTAAAACCGTAAAAGTATTTTAGTAATCCACCATTTCATCCATGCAAAACGGAGGATTAGCCTCCATGAATCAGGTACTAAGATGGACAAGAGTGAAATCTCTGCGTTCCATCAGGTCAGCATAATACATATCTATAAAGACACGACAACAATGTGACAAACGTGCGCTAAACATAACAATTACAGTGTCTGTGATCGAATGTATGTGGTGTGGCTGGTTTCCAGCTTTTACACCAGCGTTATGCTACTGTACCATCACAGGGTGAAAAACCACATATAGGAAAAGCGCAGGTTGGATGAATATTATGCAAACTTCAGGCAATGCATAGTGAGCCTTTATCTGCACACGTGCTATGTTTTGCTTCTAGCTTTGTTGTTTGTTCATATACCAGCTATAAGGCTATTACAGCAGTTTAGTATGAATATTGAAGGCTTTCTTCTTGTGTTTGCCACTATTTTCACACCTGAACCAGCTTTGCTGCCATGTGGACTAGCCTATGACTAACAGGTCTAATGAACATGGCTTCTAGCCTGACATGAGACACCATCATAAACAGGGTTTCCCTGTATGGAAAGATGAGTAATATGATGTTTTAAAACAAGGAAGTGCAGCAGCGTACCAACTTTTCTACCACTGTAACTTCAGGTTGCAGAAAATGTACATTTACAGTGTAACTTCTCTCCAAAGCTTAAGGGACATTTTTTAGCATAATGTTAAAAAAAAACTGATACCTACAGTAACAGTCCCATAAACAGAGGAAAACCAAAACCCAAACTAACAATATGTATCTTCATCCCAGGAGCTATCTGGCAGAAGGTAACAACCACTCATGTTCATGGTTTAAAATCTCCAATTAGCCTGGCAAGTATGATTTTGAGCTATAAAAGAAAAACACTGGTCTGCTGCAATGAAGATTTAGCCTTTGCACAAAAGAGTGCCCATTCAATCAGCTGAGCACCTCACTGCTAAACTGTAAAATGATTTAAATTAAAATATATCTGGAACTAAATTATAATTACTAAAAGCAATGAGACAGCAAAGACTTCCACTAAACCATCGAGTTTTTTTTATTATTGACATTTGACATTATTGTTATGTTAGAAGTTCTAATGGCAAAATTATCCCCATGTCCACATAGCAAATGAGAATTACCTGATCTGGATTCATTCTAATATCTAATGCTGGTCTTTCCATTTCTGAGATTTCCTACAAATAGAGTAAAAATGTCTCTATAACTTTTTGAGTTATGATGCTAATTAACAAACAGGCTAACGCCAGCAAATACATGCATAAACTCAGCAAGACTTAGCAACAGCTTATAATCTTCTCTCATAGGAGGACATATCAGATAGCAATTTCTTGTTACTTTCTCCCATTTCCTGTTCAGCTTTTTTTAGCTACAGAGTTGTGGGAATGACATGTCTGTCATGGTATTTCTATTGTGTTTCATTTAGAAGCACATTTTCATTTGGACTCATGAAGGAACACAGTCATATCCATCTTTCTAAGACTCTGACTAAACTAAAATTAAACTCTGACTTAATTTGGGCTGTATTGACTTTTTGTTTAAGTGATATACAATACCATATTTACAGAAGATGGAATACTTTGATTACAGTGGTGAACAGCTGCATCCTTTTGTTTGCTGTAAAAGGCAATTACATGTACATCTTTGATTTCTGACCTTTTCTTCTGACAGACACTGTAAGAATATATATATATATATATATATATATATATATATATGCACACCTTTGGCAATAATGCAGACTTTTACAGCTGCTGTGTGTTGTTGTTTAACTGTGTACAGTCTCATTCTCAGAAAGTTTCAGCACAGGCAAGGCAACATTCTCAATAATAGAGGTAATGCTGAGGGAGTTCAAGGGCATATCTCCAGGCTCAGCAGTCAATACAGCGAGGTTTTAAACATAAAGCCTCAAGCTGGATGTAGACGTTGGCTCAATGACAGCTCCAGTGGTCTCAGTTTCTAATCTGCATCATCTGCACCATCTAACCGAGACAACATTTAAAAATCTGAGCATAAAACAATATTACATCCATCTCTATAAGGATTAAATCAACTTAGAAAAGGTAAATTATGCGTAACCATCACATCATTTAAATATCAAAACAATCCAACAATAACAAAAATAAAACAAATTCCTCTAAAATACTAAAAATAATAGCTTTTTTATTTAACATGAGACTCCTTAGGCCACTCAGTACACAGCCGATAGTACTCAGAAAGAACATTACTTTGTAGATACAGGCATGAAAATTTAGTATTAGCCAACCTACAGAAATGTCCTAATGTCCCTTTGCCATGCTCTTTCCTAAAATATACTGTTGCATTACTGTATCATAAGAAAACATTTCAAAGCACTTTGGTGGATCTCAACTCTTATATGTAATCAGCATACAATAATATTTAAAACACAATTAGCAAATATAATAAAACTCCTATTAAATAACTGAACATGAGATTTTTATGGTGGAATTTGCAATAGAAATAACTTCAAAACCTGGAGAAAATGGAGCAACTCCTGTCAGATAATCTCTAGATAATCTCTTTCTTGTCACTTAACACCATCTGCCATCCACTTTATGGCCTTTTATTTTGAAAAAAAAATAGTTGCAGCATAGCAAGCACTTAAAAACACTTATACTTTAAACAAGACTTTTTTTGGCAGCTAAATGTTAAAGCCCACATTACATACATTATCAAATTATTTGAAAATCTCCACAATATGTAAATATAAAATAGTGAATTTTCCTCTGAAATGAATAAAGTATTTTATTTATATAATACTGTGAGAATCAGAAAGAAGCAGAGAGAACTTCCTCATATTTTAGTTCAGTCTAATGGACAGAATAAAGTCGGCTTTCAGCTTACTTTTTGCCAGGTTTTCTGGGCTTTGTCCTCTTCTTCCTTGCCTGAATTGCGAGTACTGAAAAATACAGAAAGCGGGGGTTATTTAAAAAAAATACATCCTCACCCCATTGTGTGTAATTATGTATATAGATATATACAGTGTGTGTTTTTCTGTTCAATTAAATGAGTGAAAACGTATTTGACGTAACTTAAATTACAGGTGTAAAAAACACGTGTTCTAACACCTTAAATTATTAAATACCGGGGCTAGCAGTTTACTTAGCTGAAATAAATCGGCCTTGGTGGTGTATTATAAGCATCTTAATTCAACTGCTAACAGCAACTCAGTATTTTTCGTTGTAAATAACTTTGATTCCCATTCCCACTTAGAGGCAACTTTTAAAAAAATGTTTATCGTGGCTTAAATATGTTTTTATCAACCAAAAAGTTTTGGAGGAGACTTTTAGTATAATGGGAAGCTAATCTGGAAGCTACAGCTAGCTTAATGTTACCACATATAACACACACAGTAGAGCGCATGGTCTACTTTTACTTCTTATCCCCTTTTACGTGGTTTAAATACATTTTAGTTGATACTGTTTAGAAAACAAGTAACTATTCCGATATACGTCCACCTGGGAAAAAGGTTGTATGTTATAATTAATTGGTTAAAAAAGCATTTTGGTTTAGTTAGCAGCGTTACCTTTTCTTTCCATGCTAAACACCAGTCAAGAGAACAGCTGCGTTCACGGACCGTTGGAAATATGAATTAAATGTGCGCGAAATTGAGCAGTGTCGCACAGAAGGCGGCGTAAATGGAATCTGTTAAACTTTTTTCTTTAAAACAACTTTAATACATTTAACAAACTTTCATGTTCTCATTTGCTGTTTTGTAACTGCGGTACAGCAAATTTAAGATATTGTGTTCCAAAATGTATGTGTTTTTAAATGACTTTGCCTATGTAACTACAATCTAAAAAAAGAAGGTAGGCCTAATACAATCTAAGCAACTACTGCTAAGTCCTCATATTAGCCTACTTCATCCAGCTGGCAATTGCATTTAATTAGATATTTGGAAAACAAACAACCTGGGTATTATCCTCAGTGGGAAATTATGTTTTATGCCTTATTAATTTTCCTGAAATTCTTATTTACAGGTTATTTACCAGTTTCACATGTGATGTTTGCATCTTGAATGTCTCTCTTTTTATTTCTGTTAAAAGACACCTATAACTTACTTCATCCCAACGACTGGTTGTGAGACCATTTTTATTTTAAAGTAAAGAATAATAAAGTTTTTATTTGTGATATAGGTTTAACTGATCTAAAATGCAACTTATAAATGACAATGAATGTTTTAATAATCAAAACCTTTATACCAATAAAAGAAACAAATATGCCACAATTTCAAGACAATAGATTTAAAAGAAATAAAAATGTTCGCCTGTCTTATCTTCTGTACTGAGTATGTTTCTAAAACAAAATGTTAACACTTTGGGTTATTTGTCTGATATCACTATAAATTTTTCTCTTTCATTGAACTTATAGGTTCATGATGAGATTTGATTTAAAAATAGTAAAATTGCCATCAGAAGCTGTTTAGAGGAAAATTGCTGCCCATCCTACTAAGGATGCTCCGCAGATTGTTAGGAATTGTTTTGTGTCTTCCTTTGTGTTTTTCTGCTTTTAGAAGTATTTTTGCAGCACATGATGGTGCTTTATATTTTCCTAAAAAGTCACTACAAATGGCATGGCTCTTTCTTTTGTATACCATGGCAGGAAATGATCCAATATTATGCAGAGGTTGTTTTGACACTGTTTGTTTTGACACATCCTAAAGGTATTAAGCCTAAACCATCTCTTTTCCATCATCTTACTGATGTTGCAGCCTTGTTGAGGCATGATCATCCAAAACTCCACCTGAGCCCTCTGGCATTCATGTATGAATAAAATTAGATGAAAATGAGTCATCATGCATCATTCATGTATTTCTGAGCCGACTGCACACCTTTTTTTTTTAAAATGCCATAACACACGTTTACGTATAGTTGCAAGCCTCTAAAGTATCCTGTGTTGAACATTTTTGGCTTCAAATACCCACCTTCTGCTCATGAGTGCCTTTAAAACAGCTGTTTACATTGGAAACATCCAATTTCTTGGTGAGGCATTGCGTCATTTCCAGTTTTTAGTTTCAGATAGAGCCTTCGTTTACACTGTATTACACGAAAAGAAAGCTGTTGTTTGTTTAATCATGTGGAATAATCTT
>JBAMIG010000003.1:22851985-22863322 GCA_037177335.1 Kiunga ballochi
CAAAATGAGGATTGCCAGATAAAAATATGCAGCATTTATCAAACACTTTAGGGATTTTTATCAGTAAAATGAGCACTTTAACCCTTTAGAGTCCAATGTGACAGATTAGATACAACTTTTTGGACATTTTGCATCACTTTATGGTAAAAATGTTGATTAAATTCCTGTTCTTCTGCCCAATATAGATAAGCAGATTAATAATTCTGTCATTTCACAAGGTAATAAAATGTCAATATTTTCAAAGTTTTTCAATTCTTAATCTGTTTTTCCTCCTTATTCTAAAACATTTACAGGATGCTGCAGGATGACCAGTTTGATACATCATACAACTGATCACAGACACTGAGGTGGAGGTGCAAACACTAACATGCACCCTCTTGGAAATGGTTGAAAAAAGTTAAGAGAAAAGGCAGAACCTTTTTCCCTCCAAATACATGGAAACAGATAATTAACGGGTCCGTTTAAAGGCTAAAACAATTCCTCATTCTGGATGGATGAATAAAATGTTCACAAAAATGTGAGCGCATTCATTAAAAGATGAACCAATACGGGAATCTGCCTGTCAAAGTATTTAATCGAAGCTGCTCCAGGAAGAAATTTCACAAGTTTTCAGACAGCTACTGACATCACAGAGTTTAGGTTGGAAAGCCTTACATCACATCGGAAGACAAAACAATTAAATGAGGTTTCTGGCTTACAAAAAGCAACAAAGTGCTGGGTGTGCTGCTAAAATAGAAACATTCACAAATGATCTCTGCAGGGTGAACGCACCGACCGCAAGTCGCCAGTGTGACGGCGGCAGTGGACACTGGTACCATCGCAGATTCCAGTATGATGAAGGCAGTTTAAACCACATACACCCAACCATTTTCCAGTACACATTCTCTAAAAACTTAAAAGCAAGACCTGGAATATTGCCGTCTGTTAACGGGAGCATTTCACTTGGAAAGGTGGCGTTTTTTTCTCCGTTAACTGAACGTGTTTGGTAAAACGTGCAAACAGCAGCTACATCTGCTGCACATCCGTTAAAAAAAACGAAGCACAGAATAAGTTAATAATAAATAAATTTAAATTAAATCTCATTTTAAGAAAACTGTAGACATCATAGCAAGGTAAAAATCTCCTTTCTGCATTTCTCTGTAATATTTACGACACTGAAATAACATTAAACGTATCACATTGTTAGAAAATAGTAAGTTAGGAGGTACAGCAGATGAAGCACAAACAGAAGGGATGACAGCCAGGCCAAAGAGGTTAACAAGTCAAGGACACAGATCGGACACTGGCTTCCCAAACTGAAGGGAATAGTGTTTCTTTGCAAGTTCTCCATGTTAAACCAGTTGCGTTATTTTTTAAATTTTTTTCATTAAACTACAGCCCTTTTTAAAAGCCCATCGCTGAAATTATTTCTATCTGTATCTTTTTACCCACATTAAACCAGGATTAAACAAACACATTTGCTCTTGGGCTTGTCAAACTAATTAAATGACCCAGGGTTAAGTTTAAGGAAACTGGTTACATAATGGAAAATGCCCTTCGAGGTGTCCATTATCAGAGAATAATGGCCGATGTGTTGGACCATTGCCATTATTTTCTGATAAGACACCTCGAAGGACATTATCCCGCTTATACCATGGTCAGTTACAAAAGAAGTAAATATTAAATAAATAATACGTTAATGTTATTTTTCACAGGCTGACTCGCTCTGGTCACAGAACCTGCAGCTCGGTCGACCGCAGCTCTAAAAACCAACCTGTCGCCACCATCAGTTACATGCACACTTCTTACAATCATAACTCCTGATCTGTAAATCGTAACTTAAAATTAAAAAAAACACACGACAAAGCAGGAGTATAGACCTTGTCTCCCATTTTGTTGTCATTACGGTGGACCACAGGATCCTGCACTACAATCGTCCAATCACAGGCAAGATTCAGAAGGGTGTCCCACATTTTTAAAACACATTTGTAAAAGCATTATGTACATGGGTTTTTATATTTTGGGCTGAATTGGCTGGAGAATCAATCACTTTTTATATAGTCACAAATAAAACATTAAAATTAAATCTAAAAATCTAAATATTTTAATTAAATCTTAGAAGAGCACAGCTTTTGCTGTATTATTTAGAAACAACAGCAACTTTAAATGGTTTATCAATGGAGATCAGGTGGAAATAAGTCTTCATAAACTGGATAATAATATACAACATATGACAAAAAACTCTGCCTTGTGAAGGAAGGGCTATTATGGGATCCCATCTTTTCTTTGGCAGCACTGTGAGGGTGGCACACTCCAGTCATACACATAAGACAATCGCAGCTTGACCTCTTCTTTGCAGAGCCTACCATCACGCTGCAGAGTCTGATGCTTTTCCAACATGTCCTCTAAGCTCTGCTTATGCGTCACCAAGTATTTGTTGTTGCAGCCGCGTGATTTATACTCTGTGTCAAAGCGGGGATCGTGCGTCCGTCGAACATCTACTGGTGCCAGCCAAGCGCCCAGGGACACGTCCTCACTCTGCCATGTCTTTAAGTAGCCTGCATTCAGATGCACGTAATGTACCAAATCAGCTGAAAGAATGTAGCCGCCACCCAGCGCGTAGGGCAGGTAGTAGTCACAGAGCTCCCAAGAGCTTTCGCGCCACTTCCCAGCTGTTTTTACTCTGCCTCTCCCTGAGAAGAAGCCCCAGTACAAACGGCTGGGGTCCTTTCCCTTTAGCTCCTCTTTTATGAGGTCTAAGCGAGCAAATGTGTCATCGTCCGCTTTGAAGACAAACTTGAAGTCCACATTCTGGTGCAGCCAGGAATACATGTGCAGCAGCTTGAGTGTTAAGTTCTCATAAGAATCTTGCAATTCAGGGAGTAAAAGCAAGTCCTTGTGCCGTCCTTGCTCTGTGTTCAGATTTTGAAGGTCCTCGTTTGAAAGGCTGTGAGTTCCAACCACAAACATTGCCAGGACGTCAGTGTCCCGCTTGGAAAGCCAGGTACTGCGGATAATACTCCTGCGTTCAGTGTATTTGGGTCCTGTTGTAATGAGGATCACGAGGAATGCGGATAAGTCTTTGGATGTGGAGGGAGAGTTCTGCTGCTCTGGACGGGACTGCAAAGAGTTACTGTGACGGGCGAAACCAGGAGGATCCGAGTGACCTTGTTTCAGGGTTTCCGATGTACATTTGGCCAAGAAGACAAGGACTACAACGAAGCTGCAGACTGTGCAGATGACCAGAGCTGTCTTGTGGCGGCACACCAGACGGAACAGATTCATGGTGCTAGGAGGGGGAGTGAAGAAAACAAAAACATTAATATGAATTAAAAAACGCAACACAAAAAGTTGCGAGCAGCACAACTAACTTTGCTCACATTAATTAGTGGAAGCATGGCTGAAATAAAAAGCAAAAGAACTGGACTGATAACTTATCTTGGGTTGGAGTGTGTCAGTCCTTTAATAACACACAGCAGGGTACATTTGCTATAATGTGTGCAAAGTTGCTTTTACATGCATTTTAAATGTAAAAAAAACAATACTTGCATTATGAAATATTATATCAGACCATTAACACATTATATTAAAGCGAATGCTGTTGCATTTTTGCAGTGAATAACGGGGCAAGTTAGCAAACAACAGATCAGCAGCTTATCCATGACTTAGCCCCGTCACCTTTCAGTTTAAGTTTAACCGAACTCCTCACGATTTGTGTCACAACAACGTTGTAAGCAGGATTTGTTTTTACCTTATCTTATTAAAAGGAGCCTGTCCCTTGAATGATGCAGTCAGGGCGGACCGCAGACAGCAGCTGCGCAGGGCTAGCGTTAGCTACCGAGATGAAATCATCTGCGCACTTTGCGAGCTCGCGCCACTGGATGGAAACATATTAACATTTGCTCATATTGGGAAGAGATTGAAAGAGATACATCTAGTAATGTCGCTAAGACGGGTTACAATAAGCAGTTTGTTGGGTAATTTTATTTAATTGCATTCCTTCCCTGAATCTAAGTGTAAACTCAATCAGTTCTGGTGGCTGTGACGAACCGGAAACGGAAGTGTAGTCTCCGCTAGATTGATTAAGAAATAAATGCTTGTGAAATATTTCATATTAACCTATTTACAGAAACAATACTTTTAAGAAGCAAACGTAAGTTAAGAAAACCATATCAAGCCGAAAGAAAACTTGACTATTTTTTAAAATACGGGTACTGTGATTTAACAAATCACAGGTACAAGAATATTGTATAATTGATCATCCCGATCGAGCCCCATTTGTATTCCCACAACTTACTCTTTAATTTAGATTTTACTCATTTTAATTATGGTTCTGTCTTGAACAGATGGAATATAATGGCTAAGGCATCCAGTTTCACAAAAAAAAATTAAAATATGTTTTAATATATATATATATATATATATATATTTGTAATCAGCATATCTTTTCTGCAATTTGATTTTAATCAATTTCTCAGAAAAACATTCGTGTGTTCCTTAAAGAACACGTTTAATTTGAAAACCACAGCCGGAAGTAGTTTTTTCTCGTTAGCTACACTATGCAGCTGTCCAAGACGCAAACGGTTTGCTAATGTCTATCATCTGTACAGGAACTTACGGCTTCGTCGTATGAAAATACGTTTATTTCATCTGTACTTTAAGTTAATACTCAAAGTTAATAAAAAAAAAAAAGACCATGTAAACATGTTACTTGATATATTCGTCCATTAAAGCATAGTGAACTATCGTTACGAAGGACGGTAAGGTTAGCAAACGATGAGGGGTTGGAGCACCGGCCGGGATCCTCGGACATGTCCAGCCTTGCTAGCCATGTTCATTTTAATTTTTATGGTACATGTGGTGAAACCGACCGCTGAGTCTGACCCGTACAGAATCCTGGGTGTCGGTAGGAGTGCCAGTCAGGCAGAAATCAAACGTGCTTACAAGAGCCTCGCTAAAGAATGGTGAGTGACAGGAGTCCTTTTACACCAGTTAGGCCATCACAACTCCGCCATTCACTGGTCAGTCAGTGTCATCTGACTGAAATGCTAATTATCTTTATATTTTCATATTCTTTGAATTGTGTGCTGATTTATTATGGTATATGAGTTTTTAGGCACCCAGATAAGAACAAGGACCCTAAAGCTGAAGACATGTTCATCAAGATTTCTAAGTCTTACGAGGTGAGTTTGCTCTTTTTTTTCCTCTTAATCTGTTTCTCTTTCGTTATCATTGTTTATTTAAAAGCAAAAATCTTAAATCTTTCCCTTATTGCACACAGATTTTGTCAAATGAGGAGCGAAGATCCAACTTTGACCGCTATGGACAGATGGATGACAACCAGCCTTTCGGCCAGTCTCAGCATCACGGTTTCCGCAGCTTCCACAACAATTTCTACTTTGATGAATCTTTTTTCCATTTCACCAGGTACCTCATGTTGGAACAGATTTCTTCTGCTTCATTTGACAAATAAATGAGGTCATTGGAAGTATATTTCTCCAAGGAAACTGTGCAGCCCATCATGTATTTGATCATTTTGAGCACATTTGGACAAGCAAAGACTGCTTTTTGTCTTCTATTTTATTACTTAGATATGAATTTCTCAACTTCGCATCAGTAGTATTCTAAGTCAGAATAAATTAAGAAATTAGTGTTGCAGGTAGATTTCTGTCAACCTATTTTTTTTAGTGGATCCTGTTGCATGAATAAAAACAAACAGTGTTTTTCTTCTAACACTTTTTCAGGTCTAGGGACTTTGCAGAGAGCAAGTACATGCTACATCATGCTCAGTTTAACAGCGATGTCCTCCCAGACAGCTTCAAGAGGCCGTACCTTATTAAAGTGACTGCGGACTGGTGCTTTGCGTGCATGCACATTGAGCCTATTTGGAAGAACGTCGTGAAGGAACTGGAACCTCTGGGTTAGTTTTGGTGTAATACCCATTTGTATGTTACTAATGTTTTCTTGGATTGGAAACCTACTGTATGTGTGATGAAACTTTTACTTTGTCTAAGGGTTTAGCTATAGAATTGTGAGGTCTATATGTAAAACACTGGCAGAAGGGATCCTGATGGCTGCACATTTTCTAGCTTCCAGCGTTTCAAGTGCAGGTTTTTAGAGGTATGCAATTGTCTACTGTTGCATACATTTTATCTTGCTGCCATTTTACAGCACAGGAAGCTTGTGCCTTTCAAATAGAGTGTAGCAGGATGGCTGCTGTTGCAAAAGCACATCTCCAGGCCTCACTATACACCAGAGGATTAACACTGGTTTGCTCTGATGTCTTAATGGACTTGATGTCAGGGTGTCTGTGAAAATCAAGCATGGAGTCAAAGTCCCATAATTCCTGTTCACAGCCAGCTGCTTAGTTTTTGCATCCAGCTTTCCAACATCCTTCCCTTCTGCTGGGTCATTCTGTAGAAACAGAAGCGGTTCAGCCTGAAACCCTTATTGTCTAATTTTCAGTTATAAATAGTATTCAGGCTGATTGCAAATGCAAATATATACATATTTTCATTTCATTATAAGACACAAATTATAAGATCTTTACATCACTTGTTGCAGATTCTTAGTTAATTAAAAAAAAAAAAAATTCATGAAAAATGAAGCTATTTTTTTTATTAATTTTAACCCTTTAACTGGTGGGGAACAATTTCCCCCCTTTAGCAATGAATTTCTCACCTGCACCTCAAGCTCTTTTTATGCAATTTGAATCTCACTGTGTGGTTATTTATATCTAGGTGTATTAGAAAATGGATGGATGCTTTCTGTGTGAAAATTTTACTATCATTTTTTTATTTCCATTAATTTTTGACAATCTATTAATTTTCTCATCATTTGGCTCATTAATTCTTACTATTTTGCCTTTTTGTTATGTGGTTATACGTGCAAAATGTTGTTACCTGATACCTGCTTTCAATGTCTTATTCACCAGTGTTAGAAAAATGCAAAACAAATTTAAGAAGCTCTTGGTGAATGGAGCCCAGTCTTTCAGGATATTGGCCTAAACCACACAGGAATCAATACATTTCCCAGCTTACTGCGGTCTTAACCTAAAGGGAAATTGCACATTTTCTCTTTTATGACGTGTTTGCAGTTTGGATTACTCAACATTATCCAATGGCTCTCTGTTGTTCTTTTTACTACGCTAGGCGTGGGCTTTGGCATAGTGGACCTGGGTTATGAGCGTCGCCTAGCCAACCAGCTGGGAGCTCACCGCGCTCCCTCCATCATTGGGCTGGTGAAAGGCAGGTTGACCTTTTTCCATCAGGCTGTAGTACGGGAGCACCTGATGCAGTTTGTTGAAGATCTGCTGCCTCAGAAACTGGTAGAAAGGGTGAGCACATCTCATACATACACTACCTCTGCAAATAATTTCTATTCATATTTTACTGAGAAATGTATTCACTTGTAATTGCTAATAGTTGTAATGCAATTGATTTATAAAAAAGAGTGATATTTTAAAGCAACACACAAACATTTATTGGATAATCTTGTGGAATAGAGTCAAAAGTATCTGAGTGAGGCTCCGACGCCTGCAGCAAAATCTCTATTGTTATAAGAGTTCTGGAAAACATGCATGTAGGCGTGTAGCAGACGATTCCTGAGCAGGGGAATCACTGTTGACTTTCCTTCTTCAGCTGTAATGGAAATGTGCCGTTTCAAGATAACAAGGTGAAGGGATTGAAAACATCCATGTCTCTTTGTAAAGATCTGTTGGTGTGCCTTTTGAAGAATTCCCACCTTAAGCTTGATGTTATTGGTCCCCTAACATCTGTGCATGTCATTTTATGCAGGTTTGTGAGAGGTGCTGCAAAGTTTGCTGAAAGGTTTAATAATGAGCTCGTACAGAGATCAAATGTTCAGTACCATGAATTACCAAGCAGCAAAACGGTTCAAATGCAAAGACAACATTTTCTTTAAACATTGTCCTTTGGATTTATTGGTTTTATTTTTCTGTCTATAGTTTTTATTATTGTTAAACTTTCAGTCAGTAAAACTAATTTAGATGTTGTCAGGCTGTTTTTTGTTACATATAACTGCAGCATAATTTCTAATCAACCTCTTATTATTTCAGATAAATGATAACAACTACCAAGCTTTTCTGGATGGTTGGCATGTTGAAAATAAGCCCAGTCTTCTCCTGTTTGACCAAGTCCCTGTTGTTCCACTACTCTACAAGGTAAAGTTACCCACAGCCTGAAAATGTATCAGAAGCTACAGTGTGAATTGTAAATCTAATGATCCTCAGTAGGAAAATAGGTTTATAGCACAGAGACTAAATGATGCTACCCTCCATAATGTTTAGAAACATGGCTACACTACTGAAATCCCTTATTTTCTATGGCTTTGTGTCAACAAGTTCCTTATTTCATACTGAAGCTGCTGGTTTGCAGATGGAGGTTAGAGCTGCAGCCAGACCTTTTAGATGGTTATTCTAAGTTTCTGATATTGTTTTATTATAATATCCTTTTAGCAGTCACCTGCTCATCTCTTACTATACCAAATTTTACATTAGTTTAGTGATTTTGTAACTTACTAATACCATGGTCATTTCTCTGTTATTTAAATGGATACCTTATTGGGACTTTCATCTTGCCACCTTCAGTTAACTGCATTCACCTTCAGAGACTATATTCGCTTTGGATATGTGGATCAGGGTGAAACATACAACACTCGGCTCCTGCGGCAGTTCAGTATCAACACCTACGCTCCCACCATGTTGCTCTTTAAGGAAAACACAGAAAAGCCTGTTGATGTCATCCAGGTATGTCCCTGCATTACCTGCAGCTTCACTACTGTAATAGGAATGAAAATGTTCCCCCTGTTTTTTTTAACTCTAACCCCACACACACCTCCTGTTTTTATTTATTCCTTTTGCTTTCTCAGGCTAGAGGGATAACAAAACTGATCATGGATGAGTTTGTCTCCAACAACAAGTTTCTTCAGGTGCCTCGGCTGGTCAGCCAGAAGCTATTCGATGAGCTCTGTCCTGTCAAGCAATTCCACCGACGGAGGAAGTAAGATGCTCTTTAACTTGTAGCTAATGGTGTTGCACTAAATACTTTAATAAGATTTAATTAGATGATTTATCTACTATCATCCATCTTTCCATTAGTTTCTTCTATAAGGATCAATAAGTTGATTGTTTTTTATTTAATTTTGACAACTCAGATTGCTAGCTGTAAAAAATGAGAGCCAAAACAGACAATAATAGACAATGTAATTACAGTGTCTCTTAGTTTGATATAAAAGTCTTTTAGCAGCTTAATTTACTGTGAATGCCTGCAGGTACTGTGTGCTGCTAATCACTGGGGAGGATGAAGCGTTTCTTCCAGGAAGTAAGGCTTTCTTGGACTTTGCCACTATGAACAAGAAAGAAGTACTGCGGTTTGCATACGTATATCAGCATAAGCAGCAGCCTCTTTGTCAAGCGCTTCTACAGAACCAGGCTGCAGGCTCAGCTCAGGTCAGGTTGCTAAATACACAATATGCAAAATGAAACCTCATCTATACATCTGGCTTTTTTCCCCACTTGCTCTTTCATTTACAGGATGCAGAAGCCTGGAGAATATATCACATTTTGTATTTTAGATTTCCTGCTTATGCTGCAGTTTTCATTAAAATTGCTTTGTAATCACACCGACAGGTGGTGATTCTGGAGAGGCGGAGCCAAACTGGCCGGGTCCTTTACCGCTCTGTGAGCGGTGGCTGGAACGGCAGTGAAGAAGACAAGTACCGCCTTCATGAACATCTGGAGCTCCTTCAGAAAGATCCCACCTACCTAAGCTTAGAATCCACTTTGCCAGAACTCAACAACGAGATGGCCCCTGTAAGTAGCCAACACACACCGACGTGTTTCCAGAACCGCTTGCAGTCTCACTTTTTCTGCTTTGTTCTCAGATTTTTATTATTCAGTGGATGAATGCAGCTTACGATTACATCCTCCAAATATATGATGACCTTCTCTACTCAAACTGGTAAGACGATAGCCAGGAAGTCTACAGAAGGGAATGCAAAGGGGTAAAAACTGGGTTTAAAAACTGAATGAGGCTTCTGGATCAGGATCAGTGTGCACTCTGTAAGACTAATAATTATTTTTCCCTTTTCTTCAAGGAGAGAGATGATGCCAATTCTGTCCTTGATCTTCTCCGCTCTCTTTATTCTTTTCGGTACTGTTATCATCCAAGCTTTCAGGTGAGAGAGGCAACACTCATCTCCATCTGAGGCCTTTTACTCACATATATAAATATCTTACATGCTGTTTACTTAAAGTGGAAGTTATTGTTCTTGATATTAGAGCAACAAATAAAAGAGAGATTAGATTAACACACTTTTTTATCCCCAACATTTTACTACTATGTTTCTGTGTTGCAATCATGAGAGAGAATTTTTGATGCCTTCAACTATTTTTATTTTCAGTGAGCCAGGTGAGAGCAAGCCCCAAAAAGCGAAGCCAAAGGAGCAACCTACGACGCACGCTGAAGAAGATGCATCAAACAGAGCAAATACCTCAAGGTAATGTACAAAATACTTCTGAGTTCTAATAGGTTAGCGACCTGAAACATTGATCACATGAACTTTTCAGATGACTCAGATGGAAAATACTTATTTCGGCATAAAGAAAGTGAAAGTAATACGCTCACTTCTGATGTCAGACGTGTAATATTTGCTGTTAAAAGTTGGGTTTGTAAATAATTATATCATTACCATACAATTATCCTATACACTACAATTATGTTATTATTCCATGTGGAATATTGCTTATATATTCAGAAACTTTAAGGTCAATCCACAAACGGAAACTTTGAGAATAGAAAGTACAGAAAGGTGTGTCAAAGGTAAAAGTGAAAAATGGGAACGTTTCCAACTCGGCACAGCAACGATGTGACCTTTGTATCACATCTTTAGTCGTTCCCGCAGATTCACGAAGTCCCGGTTGTTCCTCTAGGCTTCTCTTATTTCCCTTCAGATGAAATCATTGATACATAAAATGATTACTGTTGATGTTTTTACTGTACAACTAAACACAAAGATGGATCAATAAGTATTTTCTGGACTCCAGAGGGGATGAATAATTATCAATTCGACCATTTAAAAAGACAAGGCTTCTATGGAACCTAAAAAGACTGGAATTGAGCATATTCTAATTATTGCCACCGCTTATATTGGCACGGCTAACTCTGTTAAACTTGCTTAATGGCATAAGTCTGATCTCTGCAGCCCCACAGCGCATGCCTTGCCGCCCCACAGCGCATACCTTGCAGCCCCACAGCGCATACCTTGCCGCCCCACAGCGCATACCTTGCCGCCCCACAGCGCATGCCTTGCAGCCCCACAGCGCATGCCTTGCAGCCC
>JBAMIG010000003.1:22866379-22876624 GCA_037177335.1 Kiunga ballochi
AATGCAACCTGAGGATAGTCATGTCATTTACACATACAGAAGCGATGAGTTTTTTTTAAATGCAGGGAACTTTACTGACTGAAATATAAAGTAAAAATGCACATTACCTGGATATTGCAATGGCTTTGAAGCTTGTGTAGCCTTCCGACACCGCCTTTGCAATAGCATTTCTTTCTGCGCACACTCCAAGATTATAGCATGCATTCTCTACGTTGCAACCTGCCACAGACACATGAATGATTGAGTGCATGTTCTAAAAATGAAGCCCTTTTGCATTAAACCCCATATGCCCTAAATGCTTTTTCAGAAAATGAAAAGACAGTCCAAAAGTAAATGAAGAATTCCTCCATAATGAGGTTTCTATGCATGTTTGTTGTGTCTATGAACATATGGGGACCTCAGAGAATGAATTAGTGTTAAAAACCTCTGTCTGTTGTTATGCCTGAGCAAATTCCAATAATATAGAGCAGAACTATTAAACATGGATCCTTTTAAAGCTATGTTTGACATGATAACTCTGCTACGAGACGAAGGACCACCTTCAGAAACATTTATGAATATCCATATTTACACTAAAATACAGTTTTGGTTTTGTTTTGTGGACATTAAGGTATAAAGTTCATTGTAAGGGATCATAGGTGACATTTTTTCAGTCATAACGAACATGCTGAACCGGTTACAAGTGGCTGACTATTTACCAGCTGTTTATCAGCTGTTTGCCCCACCCGGACTTTTGGGTTTAAGGAACACGTGAAATGTTCAGCTTTGTACTGTCAAACAACCCTGACAGGATGGTTGTGCCTTTGACACCCTGTAAGCGTATGCAGTCATCTAACAGGGATGCAAAGACAGAATGTATCAGATAAGATCCCCACATCTTTAAAGAAGAGCTTTGGTTTAGTAAGGGTGTTAAATAAAAACTAAGGTTCAGCCACAAAAACTATACATTATACTCTGAACCTTCTTCTCCAAGTCCACTCATTTGAACTGTCTGGTAATTATTAACATAGAAGCAGCACAAACTTCAGATCCTGTTGCAGGAAAATATTCCTGTTCTTTTAAAATAAGAGGACTCAACAACATTACATCCACTACAAACTAAACAGAAATTGAAATAATGTGGTATTAGTGCTCAACAGATCACTTGTAAGCTGGTACTTTTCATCCTAGAAATAAACTTTCCTCTTCATAATAACGCCGTTCACTTAGTGATATCAAATTTTCAAATTTCACAAGCAGCTGACCTGTAAACACCTTGTCATCCGTGGTCAGGAGAGCAGCTCCCACTGGGAATTTGCTGTAAGGACAGTACGCTCGCTTCCTCGCTTCCTGGGATTGATGAATCAGGTTCTTTATTATTTCTTGGTACTTGGAGCTTTGGTCATCGATATGCACGGCCCCCGGGCCGGACTTCAATCCATCCATTCTTGCTCTTGGGCTTTGTAAGGTTGTTTTGAGTCAGTGAGAATGTGTCTATTGTAGCTCAGCTTTTGAATGTCAATGGAACAGAGGGAAAGGGGAGAGGTTGAAGTCACAGCCAATCATTTGTTAGGGATGTCAACATGCGCTCATGAAGGAAGGGAGGTGATTTTGGTTGTCGGCGGTCATGAATATTTTAAAGCAGCTGTAATATTAACAGAAGTTTGGGCAGGTCCATTAAAGGTGACTTTTTCGTCTGACAGGTTAAATCAAAAGGAATTGGAGGATTTCTTTTTGATTCTTAATTTTGTGTCTAAATGAGCTAAGAGAGCAAAGGTTTGAGAAAATATGTATTTTTTTAAATGTATTTTTAACATAGTGGAGAAATTAATCCTTGGATGAGAAAATGTTGTCATATTTCTTCAGTCGTTTTTAATGTCATTCCAGAAAAACACAGTATATTAACTGCAACATACAAAGTGCATTTAGTTTGCCAGACTCTGTCAATCTGTACGCCAAGAATTCAGACAAAAAACAGTCATTTTTAAACTATTTATATTCCCAGCAACTTGTTTTTTTAAAGATATAATTAAGTTTATAAAGGAGGTAAAAAACAATAATAAAAACCCCACAAAGGCCTTTTGACCCATTTAGGATCTGTTTAAATATTTGTGACTGTAAACTCCTCTGTGAACGAAGGAATCATTAACTGCTCTGCATAACCCAGTTGATCCATGGGATATAGTTTCTGACTTTAGTGTAGACACCGGGGTAAAAAGCATAACCACAGCCGATGCCCCACGACACGATTCCCTCAAATTTCCCGTTGCAGATGAGCGGACCTCCTGAGTCACCCTGAGGAAAGAAAATACAGCGACAGCACATTAAACATGTCAAATCCCTTAAAGTTTATGTCAGAGAAATTTACAGTGATGAAAAGATACATTATCTGTGAATTTATTCCTCTGTTAAACACTTTTTAAAGTGTGTGCCCGTTGATCTCAGAAGCTCTTATTGTACATTAAATCACAGAACCACACTGAGGCATCGGCACCACGTCCCAATTTTCTTTTTAGATCCATCTTCAGCAAGAAATTAAAAAAAAATCTCATTAAAGACCACAAACTACTGTATAACTTTTAGTATGTATCTTCCAAATTGTAAGCAAATGGTTTAAAAGTGTACATTTTCAAGTGTTTCAATGCATGTCTAATAAAAAGGATGAGAGACACGAGGAGAAAAAAGCTAAATATGAATAAATCAAGTGTTCAAATATTCTGCTTTAATGAATAAAGTGGCTTCTGACATGTCTGACATGCTGTTCACGGCTTCTTTTATTGCCTTCATAAATAAAAAGAGGCTGAGTTTAACTAAATAGAAAATGTGTATTTTTTCAGTTTACTCAATCCTGTTTTCTATTCATTTTTTTCTTTTTTTTATTAAATATTTTTTCTTTTCTTTGAATTATTTTTATATATTTTCTTTACCAGAGGAACATTGAGCAATTTAAAATTAAAATTGGGGGAGGAGGATATAATGGTTTAGGTGGATTTCAGTGTCAGTAAAAAGGCAGTATCAAACTACCCTGGCTTTTATTTTTAATATTCTTTTTGCTGCTATCAGGTTAATAGACTAGCATATAAGGTAGCCTAATACAATATTAATTTTATTATTATTATTTTATTATTTGTTATTATTATAAATGAATCATTTAACCATCTAAAAACCTGGATGAAATTATTAGTTGCCTGTTTTGTTTTAAATAAAATAAAAGTAATTTACGTTTTAAAATTAGAGCAATACATTTTTAGTTTTTATCTTCATAGACAGATTGATGTGAATCTGGATAACCCCGGTGCGTCGCTTTATGTTTCCTATAAAAAGACCCCAAAAACAACACGAGAACAAAATGTGACCCAGCACTGAGCCCTGAGTAACAGCAGGGCCAGGATGAAGAAACCAAGATTTAAACCACAATCCTGTAGCTTTAACACATACACACTGTTGGCATTAAGTCAACCATTTTCTCACCTTCACACACACACACAGATGCATACACACACGCTTGTTCAACTTTGTGGCTCACCTGACAGGAGTCTTTGCCACCATTAAGAGAGCCAGCACAAATCATGTTGCTTGTGACCCTGAAGTAGTAATAATTCCAGCAGTTTGAGAAGTAGTCCACATCTACAGACATCAGTTCATTCGACAGACTTTGGCCATAGACCCAGGTGACACCCCATCCACTGACTGTGCATCGGGCAAAGTTTTCCAAAGGCGGAGAGCTCACATCTGGCAGAATGACCGGCTCCACCATGGCATTGATGACAGCCGGACGCTCCAGCTGACCCACAGAAAACACATTGTTCTGTCAGTCATGTTCATAAGGTAACAATATAAAGTACAATAGTTCTTATTCTGCTTGCTTTTCATAATACACCACATATTTCCCATTAGAATGACTTTTTCTGTTATCGACTCCAGGCAGTTTTTTTCAGTAAGTATAATATGATACAGAATACTAATGTGGGAACATAATGAAGATTTCATTAGGTATTTAGAAGAATAGAAGAATTAGGTTTAAGTGTGATCCATGCATTGATATGGCACAGAAAATAAACAAACACTGATCAGTAGCCTAAGAGTTAAACACACATGTAGCCGAAGTCTGTATCCGTACTGAGGCCAAACACCGTTCTGGCCAATGATAAACCAGAACTGGCAACAGAGCCTCTCTCTACAAGTCTGTCTCTGCTTCCCAGTTAGAGTCCTAGTTTGTCCCAGGTGTCATTATTTACCAGATTTAGAGATGCTCCTGCAATTTTAGAAATGACTGGAAAAGCAACTAGAGCAGACCTCCGCCAAGCAGCTCAGATTATGTGATTCCATCTGATGTTAAAGTCCTACATTCATTTTCTATGTACGTGTCCACGTCTGCATTCGTTTCCTTACATTGATGAAATTAAAAAGATCCAGAATTTTGCTAGAATCCAAATCAAACTTTGCAGATCTTGCAAAATCTTGCAGCAAAACTTAAAACAACTTTTAAAAATGTCTCAATCCACTCACCCATAGTTATAATATATGCATGCAATAATTTCCTGTATTGAAATGCAGCCCTTTGCTTTATTCTCACTGTTATTTCTTACCTTAAGCAGCATGATGTCATTGTCAAGCATCCAGTAATTGTACTGGTAGTGTTTGATGATTAATGAGACGTTGAAGTTCTGCTCAAATCCTTTTACTTCTACAAGGTTTTGCTGGCCAAGGACCACTTCTATCATTTGATTCCTACAAGAGAAATGAAATTCTGTTATATCACACAAAACAAAGTTCTACTCTTTGTTAGAGTTCTTGTGTATATAATTTGCCTGAAAGCATGACAGTATGTGGAGATCAGCTGGAAAAGTGCAATGACTTACGGCCTCCAGCAGTGGGCAGCAGACACCACCCACTGCGGGTGGATCAGGGTGCCTCCACAGAAGTGGGAACCTCTGTACTTCAGGGAGGCCTGATATTTGATGGAATAAGGCTTTACCACTTCACCCCCTATAATTCTGCCCCCAGATACACCTAAAACAAATGGAAACAAAGCATACAGGTAACTTTGATGTTAAAGAAAAAAAGAAATAGCGATATAAAGGCGATATTTAATCCAAACCAATAAAACTTTATTCATTTTGCATCTTTCAGACAAAAGTTATCAACGTTCTTCAAATAAAGCAAGCAGTTGCAAACCTTTATATATAGGAAAGAGATAAAAGCATAAAAAAAGCAACTTCTCCAAGCATGAAAGAAAAAAAAAAGTTTTAAAAATACATAGAAATGAGAATATTCTTTATAATCGTCGCCGTGAACCTCACCTGTCAGGTCAATAATGAGCAGGCCAAACAGTAAGAAATGACCAGATGGAGCCAGTTTCATCATAGCAGCTACTATGGAGACATACAATACTTTGTTTAACTTATAAACATAAATATCAGTTATATATATATATATATATATATATATATATATATATATAAAATCTTAAATGCACTCCTTCTTATAGATGCTGATTAAAGAGGTGGCATATATTTCTTTGTAGTCTTTCATTGTCAGTTGCACGTTGTGTCAGATGTAAGTTTGCTTCCTATAGTAGATATACAACATATATTTATTTCTTTTTTTTAAAAATGTTGCCGTAAGTTAAAGTCTGAGAAATTCTGCATAAAATTTAACTTTAAATCATCCCTTCTTACATGTTTTTCTCAAATGCTAAAAGCGATGCTAATCATGTTTGTTCAAAATTTGCTTTTGGAAAACCAAATCCTGATTTCCAGCTTCTTATTTAATGTAGCGTTAAAATGCAAAGACCTTTTAATGATGTTCAATTCACACTTCCTCAAATTAGAATTCTAGAGACTGTTTAATCTTCAATTTATTTATTTTAAGTAAAACCCAATATTTTCAGAGCTTCTTCAGATAGTATAAACTACTCTTTTGTCTACACTGCATGGAAAACTGTCTCACCTTATCAACAGCCAAGTCAGAGTTCATCCAGCATTCACACACTTATTATGATCTCAAACAGAGGAAGTTCCCAGAGATGTTTGAGAAGTCTTTGGACGCTTTTATACTGTATGCACGCCTGTCCTTCTTTTTATTCCACACCATTATTAAAGTGTCTGTAACACGCAGAAAGGAGAGAATGTGACCCAGTACAAAGAAAGACGTCTCTTTCATTACACCTTTTTTTTCCAGGGGCCTTTGTTCTCGCAGGATCAGCTCATTGTCCAAAGCTGTAGACAAAGTAAAGCTTTGCTGAGATGAAACCCAACAAGCCAGAGAAATGATAGATTATACTTGTATAACATACTGTTAGTATATCCAATGATGGTACAGAAAGCGAGACAAGAGGATATTCGCCCTCTGGTGTTCTGTCTACCTGAGATGCAGGATTCTGTACTTTAGGAAAAAACTTTAGAGATTATTACTCATAGAACTAAACTGATTTATGTCAATTTGAACACATATTTGAACACAAAATTAAAATGAATGCTTAAAGAAAAAGACAGATTAAAAGAAAAAAACATCATAAATCAGAGTTTTCTCTCGTATTATTTCTGCTCCAGCAGAGACGTTTCCTCCTTCTCAGTCTTTTCCCAGTCCTCCCAGTCTTCAGTCCCAGGTGTCACTCCCATTTAGGTTCCCAACCCTTTCTTCTGTTTTTTTCATTCAGTTCTCACCCATGTTCGCTCCATTCCCCAAGGTGTCATTCCACCTGTGAAGGTGAAAGGGGATAACATGCTAAGGTTTCCCTCAGGTGCAACGTTGTTGTGACTAACAGGATGCTTTTGTGCCTGGTGTGTGTGTTTGTGACAGAAATAGCAAAGAAGAAGCCTTAAGCAAAAGAACACGGGGCTTTGAGCAGCATGTCAGAGAAGTGGTTCCGTGAACTGTGTTTTATTTACATGTAACAGATCATTTAGGATAAAAAGAAACTAAACTATTAAACAGAAAAATATAAAAGTTCAAATAGTTATTAAAAGTATCAAAATAAAAGTAAAAGCAAATAAATTCACTAAACATTTGATCAATATTAGTTTGACACCTCTCTTTATACATTTTTTTCAGAAGAAATGGTTTGGATCAGTGGTCCCTGAACCTCACAGGAGGTCCCTCATAGAGGACAGGGGTCCTCAAGGCTTTGACTGTTCAAAGCCAGTGAGATGAAAATGAAAAGTCCACACAGGTGGTTGTGTTTCTGCTGTTGTTTAAACCATTTTGGTGCTTCACATGAGAATGTGTGTTTTGTACGGTGGCCTGCAGGTGCAACGTGCTTCATAAAATAAAGCTGCATAAGTAAAAACATCTGTAAGGAGGAAACGCTGCATATTCACTGTCACAACGGAAATGCTCTGACATTAGTAACGTTTCACTACACTCAGTTTAAATCTGACTCATTTTTTATATATATTATTACAAAATGCAGCCCAGAAGCAACAGAGAACATTTTTTTGTGTTCTTTTGCGATACTTTTGTATTACCTCACAACAAATTTAACTTTCCTGCAAGAAGGGATGTCTGACACTGGTTACATGTCTACAAGAACACGCAGCCCGTTAAAGGCAAATGGCTGTTTGTTCCCTTTCAGCATCAAGTCAACATAACACCAGGCTACACCTGACATCTTTTCTATACTTCCAGAAGAAGTATGTTGTGGTACTTTATCAGATTCATTCAACACCTAAAAGTTTTGCTGTAATCAGGAACGGCACCAGCATGTTGCTGCCTGGCTGTTTGTCTGCTTGTGTCAGACTGTAAAGTTTAATAATGATGTATTAAATACATTCCAATTTCCATTCATTTATGACTGAATTATGTAACTGTGTAGCAAGATACTGTTTATTATTGAATATTAGGACATTACCTGGATGAAAAAAGGGCCTAAATCACAACAGGCGAATGAATTGGTGATTTATCTTGTCTGCACTCTTTAGGTTTGTTGATCAGATGTTTTTCTATACAGTCATTTAGCAGATGCTTTTATCCAAACCGATTTATGTAGCATAATTTTAACTTGTCTTTTTAATCAATGATCAATAGGCGAGGGAAAAAATATACTTAATACTAAAATAATTGTAGAACAGTTAGACAAACAAAATATTCATTATGGGAAATAAGACAAAGAAATCAAGAACAGCAAGGAAGACATATTCTTTATAGGAGATAAGGGACTAAAATTAATGTTATTTTATTAATTTAATAATTTTTTGCCACTTTGTCCACACCAGTTGTATTTTGCACCTCAGGGCCTCGGGGTGTCAGGCAGAGAAATACCTGACAGTGGGAGGCCACACAAAGCCATCTCGCCGTTCTGCCGTGTGAAGCATCAATTATTCAACCTGCTGCAAATATGGGACAGAGGAGGTCAGGCTAAAGTCCCATCCCCCATGGTATGGATGATGCTCATATGCCAAAGGGTTCTTAGTCGTCATCATCTTTGTCGCCATGATGATCTTACTGATAACAATGAGATATCAGGGCTGCTGACAGGGATTCAGAGAGAGCTGCTGACTCATGCAGGGATACTTGTGTTGAGACTGTCTAATACACACACACACACACACACACAATGAAACAAATATACTCACAGAAGGCCATTCAGACATTTCAACAGGGATAAATCTGCACGATGAAATAGAGAGTCTGCTGATACAGTATATATGAACCTGCTGGGCACAGTACTCCGCGTTGCCATGGCAACAACATAAGGCCCTTCAACAAGTCAGGAGGGTCAGAAGACAGACTTCTGATGGTAGATACTTTCTGAATGTGAACTTTGTTCCTATCTCTTCCCTTTTTCCTTCTCAATCAGTGCCACAGGGTTGGACCTTGCTGCTGCACGATGAACAATGAAAACGTTCTGCAGGAAACTTGAGGATAAAGGTTGATATGACTGACTCCTGTTTGCAGAGAGGGGTTCATTTGTTGTGCAGGCCAGCAGGGAGGCATAGAGGATGCTGGTTGTGTGGTTGCAGTAGTTCAGTCTCTGGTATGCTGTGTGATAACTTCCCCTGCTACGATGAAGCTGCTTCTCTCTTTATGTTTTATGCTCCTGGATCTAACAACAGTCCACAGTAAGTAGATTTTTTTTTGTTTTGCATCTCTGCATTTTTGCTTAAACTACTTCCTAATAAGAAAGGACATAACATTTTAAAGTAATACTGGAGCATGCATGGAATAAAACATGCACACTGAAAGCAGATCATGCGAGCAGATCACCCCAAACAGCTCAGATTACATCAGATATCGCATTTGTTAAATACACAATAAGAAAAAAATAGAGTTGAATCTTTTTTGTTATCCTTTTTCATTGAAAAACTGATTCTTAAATGTCACTTCCCTGATACACTTGTTCAGTCAAGTGAAGTAGACTTTCAATGCACACAACATCTAAACACAAAAGCTATGTGGAGCAGTTTACTGGAAGAATTTGTATCCCATACAAAGAGTTATTCTGCTATGAATCTAATCCTATACATAAGAACTTCGATATTTTGCTCCAGGAACATGGAAGCATCTGTAAATAGAAGTATCACGGCTTTCACTGCTGCTGTGGTGCAACATTACCCATCCCATCCTATTTATAGGAACAAGCAGCCACACCAGTGGCTACTATTTGATGGGGTTTTATCTATTAAATCTAAACCACAAAGAGAGAACATTAACCTGCATCAAGCTCCTACTGGACTCCAGCTGTGCGTGCACTAACACACGCTGATGTAGCAAAATGAGAAAAATATTTAGCTGCAGTAAAACCACAATTCATCCACAGTTCTGCACAGACTATGAGCCATCAGGTGAGAGGTACAAACATAAACACCAGATGAGGTGCTTTTGAAGTGTGCCAAGATTCAATGGAGGAAGGTATGAGGATGTGCAGTTTTCTCTCTTCCCACAGTGCCAGTGATGGTCTGTCATCTCAAATGTCATGTGAAGACAGCAGGCTAGCAACTCTCTGTTCAGCTGGATAAAAATGCTTTTTTTCAGTGAAATCATTGACATAGAGGAGTATTCCTGATGGAACGGACCATTTTTAATGGGACTGACTAAATAGAAATGTGGACAAATGATCTTTTTTTGCAAGCATAATTTCTCAGATTTCTCAGGAGTTTAGATTTTAACTTAAAAACAATTCTGACATGGAAATGATAGCAAAAAATATGAATTCTAACATTTACCTCTGGAATACAATGACCCTTTGTCCAGCATTATCCCGCTAAGAGACTGGAAGTTCTGCACTGCAGCCTTCGGTGGAGTTTCCAATTGTTTTGCTGCTTT
>JBAMIG010000003.1:22882459-22901337 GCA_037177335.1 Kiunga ballochi
ATCTATCTATCTATCTATCTATCTATCTATCTATCTATCTATCTATCTATCTATCTATCTATCTATCTATCTAGATATTATTTACTAAAAGTGTATAAGCGGGGGAAGTTAGATGTTTTAATTGATTTAATGATTAAAGACATTTGATCCTGATTTAGTTGTGTTTTAATCTTATTTTGATCAATAATCTACTGTGGGAATATTGTAGCAATGGGGGCAGCTTCTGATTGAGTTATGGAGACGTCATTGTCGTCATGAAAGGTGAATTCTGGGATAAATCAATGGTCAGTTTAAATCCTAAGGGAATAGGTGTGGCTGAATGTCCTCCATGAATGGCTGACAACCTGAGTAGATTTGCTCTGCTGCAGGCTCACATCTCATCTATCATTTCATTGTGTGAGTAATTATTCAGATCCCTCTGAGAAAGGATCGTCTATGTGTACTCATGCTTGTACTTTTATTTTGTGAGACACCCCTTTAAACTGTTGTTTGTGTACTATAAACAGAGAAAAGTAATGGATTGAACATTGTGTGTGTGTGTGAGAGCGTGTGTGTGTAATGTGTACGTGTGTGTGTGAGAGAGAAAAGTGGTGGTGGTGCTTGCCCTAAGGAACTTTTAACAAAGCAGTTTTCCTATCCTCTGATCTGGACAAAGTCCAACCAGAGTATTATTGCAACAACCAAAATGTTTTTTCCCTCTGAAATAATACATTTAATTCATCAGTATGTCTATTTTGAAGCATGTTGATGTAGTGGGCATTCATCACGTTTTGGGGATTATTAACTATTTTATTAATGGGAATATAAATTCTTTACAAAAGTCCAGAAAAGTGCCAAGTCTGCTCATGGATTCTCTTTTAAAACTCACACAACTCTGCTGCTTTATTAATAAAATCCTGCCTGCTTAAATGCAGCTCTGGAATCTGGTGAAAACAGGATTTATTATTTAAGCTATGCAGAACATTTTAGATACAAAGGTATGAGGCGAAAGTGCCAAAAGGAAGAAAAAGTGAATGATGACAAGGTGAAGTAGAGGAATAAAAGTCTACTTACTTAAGGAAAAATACTAAATGCATTGAAAAAAAGGAGTTTGGGGAGCGAAAGCGCGCCATGGGACCATATGGCACATCCAGCCTAGGAAAATACTGCCACCCTCCGGTGAGGTCTGACTTGATGGATATTTATCCTCCAAACCCACCAAGACAGACGCATCACAAAATTTGTGAAACTGCAAAGGAGGCTGTGAATGTTTTTTATTCGTCGTGTGGTGGCGCGAAAACCTTCCTTTTTTCCATCCCCTTGTGGATTGGATTTAAACTCTAATTTAAAATCTGCTTTTGTTCCATGTAGACCCCAGAGAGCTGGGCTTTGGTAGCACCTACCCACCACTCCAACTGGACACTTCTGGGCTGCACCAGAAAACCCCCGTACAGCTCCCTCGTCAGGTCTCCCCGGGATCCGTGTTTTGCATCGCTCCTCAATTTGCATTTCTGCCTCAGATTTTCCGTGCGACTGGCTCAGCCGCACGAAACCAGCGGGCGCTTCGCTGCTCTGTAGTACGCGCGCCTCCATTTCCAAAGCAATACGCACTGAGACATTTTTTTTTCTGAAGAAGCAAAGCCTCTGGATTTTTTTTTTTTTACATCATAATGTTTCCGAAGCTTCAAGAACGGAGAAACTGAACATATCTTGATTTACACTGTTATTTCTGGTGCGTAACAACGGAGACAGACACGTGTCTTCGGGGTAAACAGAAAGGGCTAGGTCGTGCCAGCGTATTGCTTTTGTTTATTTCCTTTTTCTTTCCTTTTTTTCTTTGGCTTTGTTTGTCACAGAAGACTACATTCAAGCTTGGCGACGATACATTTCAGCTGGTGCGCCTTGGTGATAAAGACGCATTTGGAGATGTCGGAAGTACTGCCTTTCAACGAAGAAAAAATGAGTCATTATGGAAATGAGGGCGACGAGGAACACCTTTCCTTCACCTGTCGTCTTCAAGACACCAACAACTTCTTTAATGGCTCACAGAATAAACGTCCCCCGAAACTCGGACAAATAGGCAGGAGCAAACGTGGTAATTATACAATTAAGGCGTTTTCGTTTATGGTGATGTGGTGAATGCGCACTTTGGTTACTAGAGCACCATGATTGAGAATATTCACTTGTTTAACCAGCAGTAATGCATTGCTATGATCTTCAGTAAGATGCAAGATCAGAGATGAAATGTAATGATGGCATGCGTGTGTGATTGGTTTTAATATTTTATTCACATTGCAACGCCAAGTTGGATGCGCAGTGCTTGCTGCTTCATGCCTCCTGAATGTTGCTTAGCTATTATGCGTTATGTCCCCTCCCAACAGAATGCACGGTGTGATATAGGTTGTTTTTAAATGCAGGATCATTCTGATTTGTGGTTTTGCATGATCAGATCTCTCATTGCTAGTTTTCATGTTATTTCTTTCCTGATTAAAAACAGGAAAAACAGATTAGTTGTACTTGCACATGCAGTTTCATGTACAGTAGAGCATGGACAAACAAGACAAACAGGCAGATGTGTAAGAGCTGCACCTGTAGGTGCAGAGCAGAGGTATCAACACACACACACACACACACACATCTGCAAATGTGCATCTAAAGCACAGACGCGCACACACTTCTCTTCTGCACAAGCTTACTCGCTCATGCATGAACATATCATTTCTGCTCATACAGCTCTGTACTAATGTTCCAGGCTTTTAAGCCCTGCAGTCATTTGATGGTGAATTTTCAAGATGCCACAACAAGATGATCCCCCACCACCCTACCACCACCATCTCTCTCATTAATTCTCCCTCCCCTGTCATCCACAGTTGTGATCGAGGATGAGAATGGCGACAACGAAGCACTGAAAAATGGAACAGAGAAGACCTCGACAGAGGCTTAGAGCGCTTGGCTCACCAACCCCTCCCCCAAAGACACTCTTGAAAATTTTCTATGGCGATATTTAGCAGTTTTAATCCAAAGACACTGTATATAAGCACTTTCTCTCAAGTGGCAGCAAGCAGAACTTCCATGCCTCTCCCAGTCATGACCGGCCAGATGACACACACACTGGCAGGGGTAAGAGATGGCTGCAAAGGAGACCCCCAGGTGGACCCCCCTCAGCACACACACACACAACCTACACACACCCTCGATTACAGGGTTTCGCCATAAATCCAATTCAAGGAGAAGACTTCAAGGGAGGATGCGAGGGGGGTGAGCAAGGGAGGGGTGAGGTGACGGAAGGAGGCAAAGCTGTCAAATAGCAGAAATCAGGGACAGGATACAGAAGTAAATCTAATATAAAAGCTAAAGCACACACTTCTCCAATCTTCTCAATCAAACTTGTGGTACCATTCTTTCTGCTCTTCATTTTGATTGAGGGCAAACGAATAACAGAGTTTGTAAATATGGAAAGCGTAGCCCATATTTTCTTGGACAAAGTGAGAGTTGGTAAACTGATTTGTTCTGTGTTGAAGAGTTTATTTATTATTGATCCTTGGGAATATGTCTTTTGCAGTGACCTGAGGCCTAAGAGAGTGTTTTTTTGTATGTTGAGAAAAAACTTTGAGCAAATGAGAGTGATATTATTTTTCACTTAAAAATTCTCGATGTTGCCTGTTTTTTTTCTTTTGTTACCATACTTTGCAGCTAACGAATCATTTATAAACGGTGTACTTCCCACCTGTTTGTAAGCTTCCCAGGCTTTCACCTGGATTGGTTGATACTGTAACTTGACTGTAAACACCCTATTGATAAAAATATTTATATTGCATTGTGCATAATTGTGTGTGCCAAAACTCATGAGGGATATACTGTACCAGACTATTTGTTCTTTTTCGTGCTTTATACATTTACTCGTTGAGTTGTTTAGTCGGGTGGCCATTTTTTTAGGGCTCTTTTCGTAAAACACTTAAATACCAACTCATGCATGGCAAATATTAACTCATGCATGCATGGCAGCAATTCTGAAACTCTTGTGTATTCTTGAAGCACCTCGTATACAGCTTTGAATGACAAACCGCAAGAAACAGTCTTAATTCTGCGTTGTACTGTACGACTCTCACTGATTTGTACAGTGGCCTAATATCTTGTAATAAAGATTATGATAAAGTACTTTACTGTTAGTGTTGATTGTGGTTTACAACAAGGAATGATGTATTTGATGTTGCTTTTATTCTTAAAACTGTTTTAAAACTGTAGCAACAGCATAAAAAATATAGTTTTGTATCAGAAAGATGGAGACAGTAGCAGTAACCAGGCTTACTTTTTGGAAATGTTCCTTGTACAGTTTCTTCTGTTGTTATTGTATTGCCTATCTGGCTGCCAAGGAAGGTAAAGTCAGCATTTTCCACTGTGAGGAAGTAGCATCCCACTCTTTGGAAAGATCAGACATGGAAGGACACAGAAATGAGCAGAATGACAAACAAATAATCCCATCGAGAATCTGAAATGCACACTCCGTCCTGATGAGACACTGGGCTCAAACAGTTGCACAAGAGACTATAATCTCATAAAGTGCTACAGTACTGCAAATGATATTGTGGGGAAAATGTATAACACTGCTTCCCAATGCAATAAATGTCTGTTTGCATTGAAAATCTCAGCTTCTCTCTTTAATCAAGTTCTTTCTTTAACTCCACTGCCAGAGATTTAGGGGCACCCAGGCATGAGGAACACTGATGAGACGTGACATTTCCAGCTCTGCTGTGGTGACTAAATGATTCATGTCGTGTGACGAGCCTCTGTCAGCATACAGCATCTTAAACCTGGGCTTGCCTGGCTGTGTGCTGGGAACATGCATGTAGCTCCAAACACACATATAGAAGCCCTCACATGTTTATTTCAGCTCCACTGCTGGCGAGAGTAACATATTGCTAGTATCCCTCCTCATCTTGACAGACATGAAAGGGACTGCCTGTTCTGGGTGCCATGGTAACAGATGCACCTTGCTCTCGATGGGTGCTGCAGTGGATTTCGGCATAGAATAGTCTTCCCCGTGCTTCAGCTTGATACCGTCGCTATCTTTAATGGAATGTTCTCCATTTTCTTATCTCTAACCTCTCTCTCAAGACCCCCTATTCACTCAGTGGCGTAACCGCATTATCCTGCCAAAATAGTCCCTTCTTTCAAGATGGCAGTCAACCATGGCAGCGGTGCCTACTGCATCAACAGTCTGTCCGCTCACTCAGGTTCAGAGGATACATGCGGGGAGTGCTGGTTTATGATTGTCTGTGTGGTAAATCCTTTCATCCAAAATAAAGCAGCAATAGCTGCATGTGATAAGCTGGGTCTCTCAGTCTTAACTGAAAATAGTCCCACATAAACACGTAGATGGGGTTTAATGTGTAAAATACAGTCTACACGCATTGCAGATCTCTTCCTGGTTTCAAATAAGTGATTTAAAGCTGAAACTAGTGCTGCATGTTAAGCATTTAATTGGCTTTTTAGTCACATTCATAGTTCTGAACATTCCTAGTGTTATATCCTTCCTGCTTTCTGTAACTGCACAGTATTTCCAACAGACCAGCAATCCAAGTCGTGAGCACCTGTCACAAGTCACACCTACAATGTCAGACACACCTGTGACTTAATAAGTAATGACAACACTGATTGGCAACATGTGAAGGGAGGTCTGGGAAATGAAGATCAGATTTTTATTGGCTGAATTGCAAATGCATCACTTACAAAAATGATAACGCCATTCAAAAAGCATGACAATAAAATGAAAAGAAGCAGGTCTCACAATTGAACTTGGTTAAATTGGCTTAAAAAATTTGTCTGTTTAAGTCTTATGTAAAACATTTCTTGTATAAAAAACATTTTTTTTTATTTTGTTTTAAATAAAACAAACCAGGGAGTCTTATTGTTTTAAGTGTAATTAGAAATATCCATTAAAAATGTCATTAAAAGAGCAAAGGCAGGACTAATACTGAGTTAAAACTAAACATAAATGTGCATCAAGCACACATAAGCACCTTCTATGAATGTATTGATGTAATTGGTGCATAGCATCATCATATGGATCACATCTTAAACATAGTGTGAAGGATGAATCAGTGTCAGCATCACGAATGTATACACAGCTCCACATCTTGTTAGGAGCTGGTAAGATGGAGGATGGGCACCTCTAAGTACTCCCATCATTAAGCACGAGCCTGTTGGTCTGACAGGTCTGTTGCCATTTTCCTGTAAGGTAATTTTATTTACAGAGTGTTACAGGAAGGAGTCTGCAGTATTCAATAAGGGCACAATCATAATGCAGAACAGTGTATTTAAGTACTCCACTGCTTTGCTGGCCAGAAAAGGCCTCACAGATATCTTAGTAATGACCTGACTTCATTCGTTCCCCTTACATTTATCCTGTTGAGAACTTGAAGCTTTGAAATGAAGTAATTTAGCAAGAAAAGACAACCGCAATCCTCATCTGTTATTTTCAGTCGTGGTTGTGAACAGATAGAAAAAAGCTAAGACAGATGGAAAGTGGTGGAAATGAGAGAAAATCAGAGCTGATGTAAATATGTGTGATATGTTTTTTTTCTAAAGCATTCATGTTGTCAGTATGTAAAAAGATGTCCATATGTTTCCACCTCTAAACATAAAGCAGAGACATGTTGCAGAGCAGAAACCTTCATGTTGGCAATATTTGGGTAACCATAATTATAGTGTTCAGATAATGGTCCTGCTGTCAGGCCATTCTTATTTTCTTTGTTTGTTTTAAATAATTTCTAAAGTGTTTAAAAGGGTTTGAGTTTTAAGTGATTTAAGTGGGTTTTCTAGAGTGTACTTCTAAATTCTTAAACATTTATGGATCCTTTGCAGCATTCAGAAAACTTACATAATGATGCCCACTGATGTATAAAAAAAGTTAAAAGTTATAAGATACTTTAACAAAGACAGTTTATAAGTCATCATTTTAAACAAACAAGACTAGAAACTTTGTGATTGTGTTGAATCAGAACGATTGTGGTACAAAGGAGGTTTAAGAGACTTTCCCAGATGCGTTTGTCTGATTTGCTGGGGAGCCAAATGTAAAGACCGGTTTAGAAAGAGCCTTCAGGCGTGGCGGTGCATGGATATATGCAGCCACATCAGCACACAAATGAGCCGGTAAGTTTACCGGAGGGGAACCTTAAGGCCATCTTCATCACTAAATGTACCATCAGAACTGCTAGTTAACATCTGAACAAACCTGATACTAGTTGGAATTTAAAAAAGCTTTATTTATTTATTTTTGCTTCTATAACAACAAACAATGGTAATTAATAGTCAGAAAATGCTATGAATATATTCCTGAACAGATCCACTTTTCCAAGTGCACATGTGAGAACGTATCTAAGGTCAGGGGTGTAAAGGGGTTTTATCTCTTTATCTTTCTAATCACAATTTTTCTCTGCTCTAACACCATCCATCCATTATTTACCACTTATTCCTGGAACGGGGTCGCCTCTCGCCCAATATCCCAGCTGGTATTGGCTGAGAGGCGGGGTACACCCTGGACAGGACGCCAGTCCATCACAGGGCCAACACACATAGACAAACAACCATGTACACTCACACTCACTCCCATGGCCAATTTAGAATCTCCAAACAACCCAAGATTGGATCAGAACATGGAAACTCCATGAAATGTCACAGCTTGAACCCCCATAGCCAAGGCTCACCGCAGCAACCTTCCTGCTGTGAGGTCACGGTGCTAACCGACTGCACCACCATGCAGTCTTGCACCGACTTAAATTAAATGCATCCAAAAATCTATGACGTTCTGCCCAATGACTCATAAATTAGATTCAAGTGTGTTGGAGCAGGGATATAGTAAAAACCTGCAGGACTGAGGCCCTCAAACACTGGAACTGGATACCCCTTGCTTCTGGTGCACATTAAGCACTGCAGCCAGTCCTGTGTGGTTCACTGAGGGGGCAGAAAATTCTGGTGGCATCCCAGTTTGTGAAAAAGCTGCAAAGCTACAAAAAAACGTAACATAAACCAATAAACTCTACATTTCCACATTTCACAAAGAGATTCTTAGGACATACTAACAACACTGAGTAATCTACCCTGTGCAGTATTCTACAGAGCGATCCAAACATTGGAACAAGTGCAGAAATGAAGCATATTGCTGTCACAGTGCTGTACAGGTGCATAGCTGTACAGCGTAGCATACCCATAACTGTGCAATATGCACAGTTATGGGTTCAGCAGAGTACACTGCACTCAGTAAAGCCTTAATATGAGTGTATTGCGTGGTAGAGAGTCGAGGGAGAGCTCTATACATATCTGTCTGTCTGTGTGCATTGCTTTGTATTGTACAGCTCTTCAAGTGAATCTATGTGTGTCTCATTGGTATCTGAGAGACAGAAAAAGAGACAGGAGGGGGCAGGAAGGCAGCTAAGCTAAATAAAACACTATATTTTTCCACTATAGGTAAAATATGAACAATTTTGTGAACGTACCAATGAAAAAACAATGATGAAGGCTTTAAAAAACATACTAATAAAAAAAGAAAAAGAAAGTATGATGATGCACATCTTGCCCTGGGCATGACCCGGTGATAGGAATGGTAATGACCAACAGTGGAAAATGAAGAGAAACCACATTGGGTTGTATGTCACAAAATATTAGCATATGGTGGTATGAACCCATGCAGGTTACAATGCCTCTTAGGGACTTCTCCTTCAGAACGCAAAAAAACAAATAAAAACCCAGTTGATGTCTTCAGATATAATCTAGTCAACTGTAAATAGCCGAGTTTCTTATTAAAGCAGCATCTGTCTCATCAAGTGTTCTCTCACTGCACATACAGTAGTTTGAACTAAAATCAATGAAGAAGAAATCTATTAAGTAATTTAGCATTGAGCAAAAAATAAACAAAACAAAACAAAAAAACATTTTATCATGCTCTTCGTATGTTTCATTTTAAGTGTTGGGGTGCATATGGTAGTGGGATGTAAAAGTTTGGGAACCACTGGCTTCATTTGTGTCAAACCAAAGTAGTTTTATGGAAGAGAAAAATCATCAACTGCACAGCTGCTGAACTGAGATGCACTTTTAATTCATTTTCACTTAATAGCTTCTAATTTTAGCTGGTATCTTTTATAGATGTCGTTTAAAATATTTCAGGTCCTTAGCCAGGGGTGACGATTCAAAGATGAAATCGGACTTTTATGAAATCGGGTGGTTTAACTTAATCAAAAGCAGATTTTACAGATGAGTATGTTTTATAGTAGCAAGACATCTTTTAAATAAAAAATAAAAAATGTGAGTAGCCCAGTAAACTGTACTGTTTTATATGTTTCAAGCTCAATTCTATGAGACGCTACAGATTTGTTGGTTTGCTTGAGTACATTGCTGACAGGGACTTTTAAAAAAACACCATAAAATTGATGGTTACAAGTTTGAAGTGGAAATTGTGCAACAGAGACTCATTTAGATGCTTGACAGTTGTGACTGAAATCACAGCCTAGAGAAGGGTGCAAACACATCTAAAAATGCTTATACTGAAGTGTGTATGGTTGATGTGTCCACCTGGTTTTCTGAGAGAATAAAAGAGAAAATCATCCTGTTAAGAATCTGCAACAGTTCATCAGATATCATTAATCTGTGGCACAAGGTTTACTGGCTACCCTCATCTTTAAAAGAGGTACTTTCCACTTTATTTCCCTTTATTTCATTACATACATCATGGACAAGTTCCTATTCCTTTAGAATTAAATTGTTTGAAACCACTTTTCCTGATAAATATGTTTTTTTCCCTCACTTAGTTGCGTTTAATATACAAAAAGACTTCCAGCTAATGCTGCTAAAACAGAAAGCTGCTGTCATTGTGTACCACAAATTGCTTGAATTGCACTTCAACACAAATATATCCCCTATTATTTCAATTTATATAGTTGGAAGTTTAAATTCCTCAATTACTGTTTGGAGGATATTACAGCAAATGGGTTTTGAAGTGAGCACTTATGAGAAAGTAATCACTAGTCCTGTGAAAAGGGACTGATGAAAGTCAAGTGCTGACAAAGTTACATAAGCTTTGACAGGTGTACAGACGAGGTAGAAAGAGAAGGAAGAGGAGCATAATGAAGGATGGGAAGAGACAGAAGTACTCCATCTGGACATACAAAGAAGAGGGTATCTACAGGTCACTGACATAAGAGAGGAAAGCACATTCTCCAAAGCCCCACGTTGCTGTGCATATGAGGTAACATTCACCGTGGTTGTCCCAGTGGAAAGCCAGTGCTCAGCTTCTCCCAGTCCGACACCAAAATGTGAGCTTTTTTTTTCCTGTGTCAGCTTTGACCTCCCTTACCAAACCACTCTCAGGGAAAATCACCTTCACTCTTTCTTAGTGTGAATCAGCGGGCATGATGTGACACAGTAATATTCTGTGCACGGCATGCAAATTGCTGAGCCAATATTTGCATTTCACTCTGCCTCGTGCACACAGTTGTGTGGGTATTCATTCATCTACTACATTTTGTTTTCCATGTCTTCATGTGAGCAGAAACAAAATGTGCATTTGTGAATGGTGGGCAGGCTCATTTAGCATTGGGATCAGGTATTCTCTTGTCGATTGAGTCTCTGCTGGGAATTCACAAGGGCGACTGCTGATAAGAAGGTAAAAGGAAATGCAGTCCTGGCTGGGGAAAGAGAGACACAATGCTAGAATATTCTTTTTGCACGCTAGTGGAGTTGAATATAGCTGAGCCTTTGACCAAAAGCAACCCTTCCTATGATATGATTGCAAAAACAACTTCAATTGCATCTAACTCTGATGACGTCAATCTTTCATGTGAGTTTCCTTTAAGATATCAGTCCAGCTTCTTCTCATGTCCGACAACCGGCACCCAAATTATTGTGCATTGTTCTTGTTTGACAAGCTCCAGGTTTAACAGATGGGTCTGACAGGACAGTGTGATAAAAATGGACAGACAGCCAAAAAGACAGAGATGGAAGGACCGTTCTCCATTAGCATTAAACAGAAAGGAGGAAGGGCGGCAGGCAGGCAGTTCGGAGGAGAGCGCGGCACGAGATGGAGAAGAGGAGATAAAGAGAGATGGAGAGCCAGGAGAGAAGAGGGAGGAAAAGAGAGGGATAAACAAAAGTGAGAGTAGAGGTTGGGAGACAGGACGTGAGACAGAGGCTCAATATGATGAAATGAATGCTAGGGAGAAACAGTTCAGATCCACCAGATGGTTACTATAGCAACCACATTCCCCAGTCTCTCTTTCTCTATCTCTCACTCTCTGTCTCTCTGTCTATAGTTGCTTTGTTGCTGCTTTAAGTGTGTGGAGGGAAACCAACGACTGAGAGAAACAGCTTTTTTACATTTTGGTGCAGTGGCATCATAAAGCCTTCAAACAAGCTGCACGGACTCGTGTACCCACTTGTTTACATTTAATATGAGGAGCGTTTTTTTTTTTATGTCCTAGTTGCTCACTCCTGCGTAAAACAACATGTCAAATGATGCAATAGTTAGCTATGATACAGTTGCTGTATGAAAGCATATACGTTTTACAATCCAATAAGACATCAATGACACTGAGATCAAAAGTCCCTTTTGACCAGAACAAATGTCACACACTACCCCTGAGTCTCATTTGCATACCAACATTCAGGCATCTACTGTTTCTACATAGTTTGTGTTAGGTTTCTGTGTTAAAGTGCTGCTGTAAAATACTGCAGACAGATTGAAATGCATTGAGTGTTATCTTAAAGCTCCGGAGTAGAGAGCCATACTTATACACAGAACGAGCATCGGGTGTCTCCATCAAGATCATATTGACCCCTGCAACACGCATAAACTCACATTGAACACACTTTAACACACAAGCATGTCCATGTCAACATGCAACCTGGCACTGCTTGTGCATCCTCATACTCCCTCCCTCATGCACACACACACAAACACACACATATAGACTTGAGCTCACAGACACTAGCCAGGGAATATCCAGAGATACTCAACAAAGGAAAGAGCGTGCAGGCCCCCCAGCTAATCTCATGCATGGAGATCATTTTCAAAACAGAACAAAATGGTGGGCCATCTCTCTGTGGCTGAGTGGGTCTCTGCAGGGCCCCTGGGGCGGGATGGCATGTAACTGTGTACGTGTGCCTTTTGAATAAAAGATGCTGACCTAGATGGAACGCTGCCATTGGTCACTTAATTTGTTCTACATGCGTGATTGGCTCATGCCCAAATATAAAATATGATTGTTCAATTGATGAGGAAGAATTGTGGTCATACATGTGAACAAAATGTTCCCGTTCTTTCTCGTACAGGTATGCACGGAAATGTTGAGCGAAGGTTGTGTAAGCTGAACGCTGAGCTCAGAATATACACAGTTATCACAAAGCCAGCTAAACAATTTGTCCTCGTTCCTCATATCAGTGTGTTTTTTAGTGTATCCACTGTTCTTTCCCAGCTCCCACTTATAAAGCTTAGCTCCTCACCTCTGGGGTTTTATCCTGCGTGCATCTTCAAAGACCAAGTCATAAATGAAAATATGAGATGCATTTTCATCATCAACCAACATTACACAGCTCACTGATGCACACTGTACTCATGCAATGTGCCAACTCGGGACCACGTGGGACTAAACATAGTACGGACATGTGCAGGTCTGTGAGCAGGAATGAGCTCAACTCAAAGGGTGTTTTGTATCAACATTGTACTGAGCCCTTCTACATTATTGATATGCAATTTGACTGCCTGCCATCAATAAATTATTAAGGAATTGAAAATTGTTAAGCCGGGGCTGACAGCCTTGAAGCTTTTTGGCTTGCTAGATGAATGAACACAACACATGATTGTAAGTGACTGTTGAGCTCCACCTTCCAGGAGTGAACGAGGAGCCTGCATCACTCTGTTGCAGGATTTTTATTAGTGCTGCTTAGCCATCCACCACATATTATGTAATAATCCAGCTGTTTATTGAGTGGATTGGAGGGCTTTACTGGGAGCTGGGACTCCCCTGGAGAAAGGAAGGAGGCTAAATCCAGATGCTCACGGTTGCCGGGACGACCTTAGCAGTAAAATTGGAGCTCAACTAAAGACACGGTTCATGTATATTCAGCCAGTTCCTCTTTTAAATGAAGGATTTTAAAAAATGAAAAACCAACTACAAACTGATTCCTCCACCTTCCCTTTGGCAAGTTGTAGTTATTGATTATTGGACCAACTAAGCTGTAGTATTACCCACTGACTGACCCAAAATGTAAAAAAAAATCACTTGGAAAGGTTTTATTAATCAAACATGATTGTTTTACCTTCATTTTTATTCGGCTACTACTGCATAATCAATGGACACAAATATGCAGAGGCATCAGGAAGACATTTTATAAAGTATCTGGATAGCCCTCAAATACCTCAGACCTTGAAATTACAACAATGATCTCTGTGCTATCTAATCTCAGTTAGCCATGTTTTCATTAGTTCAGACTTAAAATGGCAGAGATGACAGAAAGCAAATGATAAACTCTGCATGTCAGTCTTTTTTCATTTGCTGTGTTGTTACAAAGCGAGCTCACATCCGGAGATTATACATCCTAGCCAGTCATTCTGTCATATCCTTGCAATTTGTTCAACCACTGTTTGATTTGTATAAACTCTAGCAACAGGAGAAGAAAAGAGACGTTTTACCATCATACCATCTTTTTGTTGTAGGTTTGGTGTAAAAGAGTTTCAAGGTTTGTGACAGATCTGCAAAATAAAAACACAGGATAAAGAATTGTTGTCTCAAAAATAGAACACTGCTCTTGAACTTCCTGTGATGTCCAGGTTTTATCTTATGTTACACATCCTCATAAAAAACATTTCCATAATTCCTGAGAAGTGGTTTAGCTCAACACGCAGAAATAATGAGCTGCTGCATGCACTCCAGCATTTTCAACTATTCAGTTGAATCAGAGCTGTGTCATTTCAAGATTTGCATTAAAAAGAAGGGTAATAAGTAGCATTTTAGAAAAAAAATGTAAAAAATGGCCGAAAAAATTTCAAAGCTTCTAGAGAAGAAATACTAATATAGTTCTTTTAAAATACAGTATTTGTATTAAATGTTATTTTGTGGTAAAAAAATTGGCATTTAAATGATCTCAGATGTGAAGCAGAGATTGGTGGCCATCAGCAACCTAAATTATTCCTGATTTATACATATCCTCATGTCCAAATGACTTCAGCGCTCTCAGCTACAGCAAACGCTGCCTTCTGTTTTCATCTGTGTGCATTTTAAGGTGTTGCTTATCCCAAACAGCGTTCTAATACCAAACAAAGATAGCACTGTAGTTTTGACAGTCAGATGTTTCTCAGTTTGTCCAGTCAGATGCAAAACAAGGAAAACTGTGACATGGCAGCCGCATGTCTGTGGACCCATTACACAATACTAGCTTATTATTCTAGCTTATATAAAATGCATCATATTGGTTTTAGTACAAAATGATGTTAATACAGCTTTTTATTATGGACGTTCCAGTCATGCTGACCACTCAAAGTGCTTTACACCGCATGTCACAGTCCCACATTCACACACTCATCCCTGATGATGGGCACATCAGAGGCAATGCAAGGCTCAATGTTTTTCCCAAGGACACCTAGGCATGTAATCAGGGGAATCAATCATTGGAATCAATCTACCAAGCTCCTGGTTGGAAGATGACTACTCCTCCATCTGAGCTACAGCTGTCCTCAGTTACCTTTTGATTTATTTTTATGTTGACCTTTGATTTGTTTCACACTGCACCTTTAAATGAGTTTAAAGTGGCTCTGTAGGTATTCATAAATTAACCTTTAAGATTCATTCAAAATTATGGTTCAAATGGCCATTTATCATTGATGTAATGCGATTTTATCTGACAAAAATTTGTTTAAAAAATTGCCAAATCAGTCAGTTCAAGGGCTCAGATAACAGCAAGACGTTGTTGAAATTCCTCAGCGATGTCCACTGTGCACCATCAGCCTCTAAGCTAAGCCTCAGGAATACCAACCAGCTGTCAGCCTCTAACTCGTCCACGCTATCCTGCTTCTTCTCACCCTGTCTCACGTTCTCTCACTTTTTCAGTTTGCTCTGTTTTGTTGACAGAAAACAAGTGCTGCATCACCATTTTAATTCTGGCGTGGGTGTGCAGGTTGTGCTTTCTCTCTCTCTCTCTCTTGCTAAAGATGCATGGAGTGAGCAGTGAAGAGTGAAGAATCAGGGGTATGAATCTTAATGACTTCTAGCAGAAGAAAGTGGGAAGAACAGGTCTGGGGAGAATTGTCCCTTAATCTCCCTTCCTCCGCCTCGCCGCGTCTTCCTTACACCGATGGACCGTGCTTACAGCTTCTTCATGTTTACAAGATTTGTCTCCCTTTGATTCTGATTAATTGCCTGCCAATGGACAACTGTGGACCTGAATGCGGGAACATTAACAATGCAAACAGGAAAAAGACTCTACCACCAGTCTACTTCAGCAAATGCCTTTTGCAATTACCACATTTGTATTATAGCCACCTGTTTTGCTTAGTGCAGTCAGTGACAGCCATATTGAGTGGTATTTACTCGTTAATTACAGATGGCAATGTTTGTGTTCGGCAGAAGAGAGATTTTAAATGAATAAATTCCATTTACACACAAGAACTGGATCTATTTTTTGTCATTCAGGCTGGGCTACTTTCCACGGCTGGTCTCTCATCTAGAAATAGGAGTTTTTCTCTGGCACTGAACGTCTCCTAAATGCCAAAAAGTGGAACCCGTGACATTAGTGGTTATAAGATGAACTGCAAAAGTCCCTGTGGAAATCTGTTGATTGTTAACTCATTGTCAGACACATGTCTAAAGAATATTTTAATATATTCTGTGGGGAGGCGCTAACTCTTTCCGAAAATTAGTATTAATAGGATATGTTGCTTCTAATCAGCATGTTTTTGCTGTTTACATGTTTTTCCCATCCATAGTGTTTATAGCAAACAAAATAGTTAGTAGCCAATAAAATAACCTGTGAATGGTCAGTTCTTTTTTGCAGGGAGAGCATAGATTTGTTTTAGTATTGATTGAATAATTGATTGGATGTGTAAAAAAGTAAGATTATATAAACATTTTTTGGAGACATTTTTTCTTTTGTGAATTATAAATTAATTATTAGTAAAATATTTCAACGTAATCCTACTGTTTTTCAGAAACCTCTTGTGATCGGTCTGAGTTTCAGTGGGTGGTGCTGCAGGGTGTATATCTGAAGTGTTTGAAGGTATAATAAATGGAAGTACAACTACTACTTTTCTAAAGATGCAGATAGTCTTCTTCTTCCTTGCTCACATGTCGTTTAGCCACAGTTGGTATCAGAAGTGGGATTAAGACGCCTGTTAAAAGAGGAGGAGAAATTATGGCTAAATGAAAAGGAGGATGTAGAAGAGGCCACATTTACCACATTTATTGTATTTAGAAATTAAAAGAAATTAAAATGTAATTCCAGACACACTGAGTAATTTAGGAGTGATAAAAGTAAAGACAGAATAGTTAATCTGATCCACAGTTAACGCAGTCTTTGACTATTATAATTAGTGAAAAGGGAGGGTGTCAGGACTAGGAATAAAAGAAGTCCCCATCAAAAGAAGTCCTTCCAGGCAAAGATTTGGCACAGCCCATTGTGATGTACCACTTACTGTCAGTCAACAGCAAGCTCCAAATAAAATATTTCTCAATGACTTTGTACCTCAAATTGCTCCGAAGATTACGAAAAGATTCAGTCTGAGAAGCCTTCAGTGTGAGAGGACAGACTGGGACAATCGAGTCTTCAGGTGAGTGTGAAATAGTCATGACACCATCAGTATAAGATCAAGCAACAGAAGATCAGGAGAAGTTTGGAAAACACGTTGGAAGCCATTTACCTATCTTCTATGAGATACCCTGAGCTCTTTGAACTCATTCCAGATGTAAAGGGCTACAGAAGACACCTATCATAATATGAGTCCATCTTTTACTGTTTCAGGGGAAAAAGACAGAATTTGGGGTGGTATGAGGGTGCAGTATTGTCCGCAGCATGAATTACATCATTGTGTGTGAGGAAACATTTTATGAAGACATTTTTAGTAGCAGCCAAACATTTCACACACTTAGCAAATCCAATCACTAAGTATAACCAAACATTTGACTGAAAGCGTATGCTACCTTCAGATGTAATAGAACAGCAACCTGTCCTTGGTGTCCTCTTCCCAGTAGAAGCTGGATTGGAGTTCAGCCTTCTGATGAGCCTGAACTGGATGATGTGGGTATGGAAGTAAATAAATGAATGATTATACTATTTTGAAGGCTATGTAGGCTATGTCGTTCTAGATGAAAATACCTGCTAAACAACTATAATGTAAATTACTGGCCATACAGTAAAGGTGAACCAGCAAAAGATGAATGCATGTTTGAAGACTGCAGAGGATTCATTCCTGTTAAAGATAAATGAAAAGGTATACTCTAATTGTGTCGTGGGACATTGTAACTAGTGTTAATACAATTTTTACCAAGAAAGAATATGAATCAGATTGCTTTATTATTGTTCAATCAAAAATATCAGATGCAACAATATAATATAGAAAACAATTAAAAAAAAACATGAAAAATACACATTAAAAATCACAATAAATATATTACCCAAGTTTAAAGATATCATTAATTATGTAGGCTGTGTGTCAAGTATGATTATTGAAGATAATGATATTATTATTACTAATAATAATAATAATAATAATAATAATAATAATAATGATAAAAGGTATTTAAAACTGAGTTTTGAATGAACACAAACTTGCATAAACACTCGGATAAACAAACATGAACACACACATCTACAGAGAGGTTTTTGAGCTGCACTTTAAGTTAAATTTAATATTTGCAAACAAAACCCTCCCTGCCTTAATAAATAAGGACACATAATATATAAGATACACCTATTAAACAATTAATTCTTTTTATATTTCCTTGAACGTTTAGGAGTTCTGTCATAATTTAAAAGTCTCCCAACAAAAAAGTCATAAAAAGGAGAAAAATGTTTATTTTGTCCTGTAAGAACTGTAGCACACTTAACACCACAACAACTGATTATCATTTTAGTACAAGACAAGTGAGTTTATTTCTGTAATGTACACTGAAAAAGGTTTTCTCTCTTCTCTGTCCACTTCCACTTGCATCCTCATCAAACAAGGATTTCATGTTTATTGCATTCTTTTCTATCATTCACTGGAGGCAAATCCTTTTTAACTTGACAAGTTCGAATTCTGGTTGCTGAAGTTTCACTGTATTTATTAACACTAATGTAAGAACATCTATTTATCACCCACATGATGTTTGATGTACTGTAAACGTATGAGCATGGAGCTGCTTGGGGTTGGCTGACATTATGTATTTATTCACTGTGCGCTTCATCATGTTGTCCACACTGTGAGAACCCTGTTTTTATACCCTTTCTGTCATTTTCAGGACTCAAAATAAGCCCTCATCTGGCAAAACAAGTCCTTTTCTCTGTCTTTTCCAAATTCTCTTCAAACCACTAACCTTGCTTTTACTTTTTCAGTTGCTATGGATACCTCCAGCAAAGCAACCGATTGGAAGAATCAATAAACTCTGCTTTCTAAGGCCTTTGACAACTTTCTCTATAAAGTTATTTAGAGGTTCACCAAATCCTCTGTTGCATGCTGACACAAGTATACACACATAAATGCAGATTAACTCTAACTGATGCACACACATTGTGGCATTGATTATGGGATGGCAGTAAAAAAGGGATGAACTTAATCTCCTTCAGCACAATCAAAGCCATTGCCATTATCTATCTATCTATCTATCTATCTATCTATCTATCTATCTATCTATCTATCTATCTATCTATCTATCTATCTA
>JBAMIG010000003.1:22902104-22916001 GCA_037177335.1 Kiunga ballochi
ATGTATGTGTGTATGTATGTAAGTATATATGTATGTGTGTATGTATGTAAGTATATATGTATGTGTGTATGTATGTATATAATACGTCATTCTTTTTTGTACAGTCTTTTTTGTGCAAGGGTACCATCACCAGGAACTATTGTTTGCACTTGCGTTTTGCCCGGCAAGGTAAGCTGTTGCACAGCAGTCCAGAATAGGGTTTGTCACGCCATTGTGGGCATTTAGTTACTTTCAAACTACTAATAAGGATTCCTACTTAGTACATAGTTTAATTATTACGAGTACGCCGATAATATAACAAATTGTCCCACAATGGCTACCGACTCCTGGGCACTGGCAGTGGATGAGCAGGAAGCAGCGGCAGAATCGGTAAGTCTCTACTGACGCAATGTGAGCTAACCTGTCGTTAGCATACCGCTTTTGGCCTGTGTAAATGACAGTAGCCTATAAGTCGCTTTGTTTTTACTTTTGAACTGTACAAATTATTTTGTGATAGTGTCGTTTTTATTTAAAGTGAATGTTGTGTATAATTACCTCCACAGGTTTTTCATGTTTTCATTATAACCCGTACGTGAAACTACCGGCTTAACGTTAAGGCTAAGTTATGTTAGCTTACGTTGAGCTGCATGCACCCCAGCAGATTAGCTTTGCAGGCTAGCACGCAAAAGATGCACTGTAAATGTGTTTCTCATAACTACAGCAGTAGAAATTCATATTTAACCCGTGTCATGTTTTATACACAGATCGGTAGCCTTCAAATAAAAGATAAACCGGAAGAAAATGGTAAGTGCTAACCTGAATCGAGTTAAAGATGCGTTTCGGGGGGAAAATAACACCACGCAAATAATAAATTCCCTAAAAACACTTTGCAGGTACGGTTGCAAACGCAACAGACTCGAGCAGACCAACTGCAAAATCAGACACTGAAGGAGAAAGCAAAACTACAGATGATGACGACAAAGGTTAGTTTTCCCATAAGCATAAACTTAATGTTATATCTTGAAAATCCTGCACTAGTCTACAGTTATATACTTGGTTGTTAGGTTTTTAACATGTTCTATTACCTTATTTGCATTTCAGAGGATAAAGCAGCACAGTCATTATTGAACAAACTAATTAGGAATAATCTTGTCAGCAATACAAATCAAGTGGAAGTTCTTCAGAAGGATCCCAACTCTCCGCTTTACTCTGTCAAATCATTTGAAGAATTGCGTCTGTAAGTCACTTTTTTGGTTTCTTGTCTTTCTTTAATACAGCAATTTGCATTGGGTTTGACTGGAAATGCTCCTATCCCCTTCTCAGGAATTAGTTGATTTAAGTTTTAATGACTGAAAGCTGTCCAGTACATCCAAATCTGTGCAGGTTAGATTTATTCTTGTGCTGCAGGGCGTTTCATGTCACATACACAGCAACACATACATACATTTTGCAGCCAGACATTCATTATGTTCTTCACTGTGCAAAGAAAAATGTATGCAGTAATAGCAGTCAGTGCACAGACAGCAAACTATCAGCTCAGTCTTTCTCTCTGAAGTGGATAATGTACAAATACATTCATGTATATAAATTTATCAGAACACAGAAGGCTTTCCATTGTAATTGGTACAAATGGTAATAAGTGCAGGCCTCTTTATGACCAATTTAAAGCTGTAAATGTCACCACAGAAAGGAGCAGCATGTTTTATTAGTACTTTTAAATTTACAAAGCAAAAAAATACTCATTCTATTTATTTAATTGTTTGCAATTTTGATTCTTTGGGAAAAATGAAATTTGTGTAATTTATTACTGTTTGGATGAGTTGCTCTGAAAGTCAGAATTTGATTTGGTTTTTCATTACAGATGGGTTAAATGTTTTTATGTATTAATTCAGTTATTCATAAAAAAAAAACTCAATTGGACTCAGTAGCTTAACTTCTTAACTAAAAAACTAAACCAGGTAATCTGGATAAGCTAGGAAAGTCCAGCTGATCCAAATACAGTTCAGGATCCAGTTGCAGTCCCCACATCCAGTGTTTTATCTGCTAAAGGGCTTCCTGTCTGAAATGTTGTTTTGAATGTATATTTATGCTTTGCTGATGTATTTTTCTTCTTTGTGCAGCAAACCACAACTGCTTCAGGGAGTGTATGCCATGGGATTCAATCGGCCATCCAAAATTCAGGAAACTGCCTTACCTATGATGCTGGCGGAGCCGTGAGTAAAGCGTTTAAATTCTCTTAAGACTTCGTGGAGGCATCCAGCAAAGTGTTGGCTTTTGAACATTTATGAAATCTCTGTGGGGTTTGTTTTTTTCTGGCTGTCAAAGTAGTTACACAAGTATTTGGATTTTATCCACCTTTTTAAGGAAAATCATTTTCATCAACAATGTCTAATATAAATGACTTTTTTTCTTTAATTCTTATTCTAAAAAGCATTAAAGCAGAAAGTGTATTTATATTAGATGTCATTGTATTATTGTAGTTGGGCTAGTGAGTGTATTTTAGTTCAAACATCACAGGCTCTCTGAATAAATTTGTAGCTAAAGCTATTTTCTATTGAATGATTTGGTTCTTGTCAGTACAGTTAGGGAGGCTTTTTTAAGTGTTTCTATTATAAAAGTGTTCTGTACAACCAAACCAGGAGCACAGTTCCTCTGCCTCTTAGTTTATAGGACATTAGGAGAATGATACAGTTGAGGCTAAACTTCATACAAACCATTTATTAGGGACAAAGATGTCACTGTCCACAGCAAAAGCCCAAAACAAACACAATGTTTCCGGTCAGTTTGTTGTTTATTCATCATTGTACAGGTAATTAGAAAAGGACACGTGCAAACAGCAGTAAGGTCTGGTTGGCTGTGGAAACAGAAACTTTCATAACTCCGTTTGTTGTTTCTATTAGTGTTTGTCATATTAGTTTAATGCCACGCTGGGCTTTTTGTCTAAACCCTACATGCTCTGTCACGGTCCGACTTGCAGTGGCCACGCTCACCTGAACTGGCTGAACCTTTCTAAAACATCCAAATTGTTTCGGCCTGAACTTTGTGTTGACAAATTGGTTCACCTGTAACTTAAAAACATTGTTACATAAGTAACCATATTTTGCTTTTATCTGACCTCCTGGACGTCACAAAGGGTTTTACAAAGACGTGTTAAAAGAAAAAATACCCTCTCAAACCGTAAGAGGAAATGTGTAAGCAACATCTTGGCAGCAAATATTTTGTCTGTTATTTCAATAAATTTTCTACAACTGTATCTTTTAAAACACAAATATATGATAAAGTTTATGTATGGGGACAAACTGAAAGAGGAAATCCGTAGCGTACAACTGCAGCAAATCAGGATATTTATTTAACACAGACGTCTTGTTGGATTTCTTTCATTCACTCTCATATTCTGACTTAAACACGAATAGTTACAGATAAATATTTAGAGTAATTATGGGTACAAAGCTAATTTAGAGGTGCTCTGATTAAAAAGGAAGTAACTGGAAATAAGCCAAACAACCAGCTGTTCTGCTCCTGCAGGTGGTTGAATATTTTCTGATCTAATAAAATAAAATTCTACCTTTTTTTTCTCAAAGTCCACAGAACCTGATTGCTCAGTCTCAGTCAGGAACTGGTAAAACGGCTGCCTTTGTGCTGGCCATGCTCAGCCATGTTGATCCCAACAACCAATATCCCCAGGTTGGTATGCAATATGTTTGCTGTTTGACTTATAATTGCTGGATACATGTATTAATATTTCTTTTGGGCTTCCTCATTATTGACCTCTTTACCACCATCCATCTCTTTTCATCAGTGCCTGTGTGTGTCGCCCACCTACGAACTGGCACTTCAGACTGGTAAAGTCATCGAGCAGATGGGCAAATATTATCCTGAAGTCAAATTAGTTTATGCCATTCGAGGAAATAAATGTGAGTTTCCTTCATTTCGGGCTATAACTTCTGCCATATTGCATCTTTATTCCCTGCATAAAGCTGCTGCTTGTGTGTATTTCAGTGCCGCGGGGTTGGAAGCTGGAGGAGCAGATAGTCATCGGCACACCTGGTACCATGCTGGACTGGTGCAGTAAATTAAAATTTATTGACCCGAAAAAGATCCGAGTGTTTGTGCTGGATGAGGCTGACGTCATGATCGCCACACAGGGTCACCAAGACCAGAGTATCCGAATCCAAAGGTTAGTTTAAGTTCAAACCTGCACAATACAGCTTTACTTCATTCGAGCTCTTTATTCACTCGTTTTCTGCCATATTCACTAAACATTGCTCATTTTATTCATGGACTTAGCAAAGTAGACTGTATGCCGGTTTAGATCACGATGATGTATGTTCCTCACATGTTTTCCTCGCAGGATGCTGCCTAAAAACTGCCAGATGTTGCTGTTTTCAGCCACGTTTGAAGAGACTGTTTGGAACTTTGCAAAGCGCATCGTGCCTGATCCCAACATCATTAAGCTGAAGAGAGAGGAGGAGACACTGGATACTATCAAACAGTACTATGTGCTGTGTACCAGTAAGGAGGAGAAGTTCCAAGCCCTCTGTAATCTCTATGGAGCCATCACCATCGCTCAGGCCATGATCTTCTGTCATGTGGGTTCTTTCACCAATAATACATTCTCAATTTAAACCATAATTACTTATTTATAAAACCCCATTGGTTTTGTTTTACTTTGTTCCATAGCTTTTCTTTGTGGATGTGATGATTATTCATTGTTACATATTAAGAAAAAAAGTGTTATAATTTGATTATTCTAGTAAAGCCTTTAGGTCAGGGGTGTCAAACTCGGTCCCTGAAGGGCTGGTATCCAGCCGGTTTTTGTTGTCTCCATGCTCTGACACAGCTGACTGAAATGACTTAATAGATGGACAAGAAGCAGTTGGATCTATTTTATTTACATCAGGTGTGTCAGTGCAGGTAAACACCAAAACCTACTGGATACCTGCCTGGCTCAGATTTATTAGGTGTTAAGTGGTAATTACATCCTCTTTTCTGTGTGTAATGCAGACGAGGAGGACTGCCGGCTGGTTGGCAGGCGAGCTGTCCAGAGAAGGCCACCAGGTGGCCCTGCTTAGTGGGGAAATGCAGGTGGAACAGAGGGCTGCTGTCATCGAGCGCTTCAGGGATGGAAAGGAGAAAGTCTTGGTGACTACAAATGTTTGTGCTCGAGGTAAAGATTTGTTGTTTTTCTGGAAGAGATCAGGATCAAATGACTTATTTATCTTTTTGTCTAATTGCTTCAGTCATATTTTTAGGATTTTAGAAGTGATGCAATGTGAGTCAGCTGTTTGACAGCTATTATAATGTGATTTAGGCTATTAGATTATATAGTTTCTGATCTGTACATTTAGTATAAGATTATGTCATTATATCAGACTTTAGAAAGAAGGTTTTATGAAATGTTAATGTGTTTAGTTATAAGGTATCAGTGCATAAATAGAGTTGTTACTTCAGTCTGTCTTAAGGTCCATTTATTTGCCTTTAACTTGCATAAATAGGTTTGTTCTGTGTTTGTGTTGCCCTCATACTTTCATGCACCCCTTACATGAGGTAATGCATCCACTAGGGAAGGTGCAGAGTTCATGTTCACCTCTGGTGCTGCCATCAGTTTCAGAAAACAGTAAATATTGCTTTGTTTTCTGTTTTGCACATCTATTATCCTGCTCAACACGGCCTCGATAGAATCACTCTGCTGGGGCGTGTGTACATGGGCCTCCATAACTTACTAAACCACTCATGTAAAGGTAATGACAGTGTAATGAAGCTCTGCCAAGAGTGTAATTCTGTTTATAAGGTATTGTAAAATCTGAAGAAATCTATCTGTGCTGAGCAGAATATAAGTATTAATATATCAGATGTGGAATATTATACTATTGATGATGATTATTCAGCTACATGTGTAAATCCTTTAGGAGATGTGTCATAATGATGCCAAGCAGCTGCTGTTCTTAGCTTTGTTGCTGTCAGCCCGTCTCTGTGACTCAGGTCAAGCATGACGCTGCCTGTTTCAGATGCAAAGTCCCGTGATCTCAGAGACAGGGTGATATTAAAAAAACAAACATGGGGCTCCATTTGACGCACCCCAGTAGGTGCTGGGCTTCTGTGTTATATGTAATGTCACACCATAAAGGATGTAGAAGATGGATTAAATGCTTATCCATAAATTTCAGGGTCTCATCTAAGATGTCTTGAACACAGTAAAATAAGAAAATATAAAGGAAATGCAGCAGAGGGAAAATGTCCATGTGGAGAAAGGATCATTACACTTTTGCAGTGTGGCATAAAATCGTAAAACAATGGTTTATTTGGAATAAATCTGTTTTTAGGTAATATTTAGCTTTTTCTGAAAGAGTCTCAGACCTCAGTGTGTTTGTTACAGAGAAACATATTTCATGTAACTCTGCTTTTTTACATACAGGCATAGATGTGGAGCAGGTTTCTGTGGTGATCAATTTTGACCTGCCAGTTGACAAAGACGGCAACCCTGACAATGAGACATACCTGCACAGGATTGGACGCACAGGCCGATTCGGAAAAAGGGGACTGGCCATCAACATGGTGGACAGCAAGATGAGCATGAACATCCTCAACAGGATCCAGGAGCATTTCAGTAAGTCAGGCAGCAGCAATAGTAGAGTATATATTCTGCATATATTCTGACTTCCTGGTTAAATAAAGGCAAAATAAATAAAATAAACTCATCTATTTTTGGTTTTCTGGGTTTTTTGTTGGTTGTTTTTCCCATGCGCTTAAATTCTGCTCTCTTTTTACAGATAAGAAGATAGAAAGACTAGACACAGATGATCTGGATGAAATTGAGAAAATTTCCAGCTAAATTGAGAAAGATGACCCAACATACCTTTCTCTCCGCTCTCTAAGGACTGTATGCTCCTACGGTGTTTTATGCTTTTACTGTTTCTTTTTAGCAGTTGGAGAAAGGAGCGAAACACTCAAAGCATATGTTTACATGTGGACATGTCTCCTCTCAGACAAATGTTTTGTATTTTTCTGGAACATACCCTATTTCACTCTTTGTACTTTTTGAATAAAGTCTATGCGTTCATCGATGTGTATTGTGATGCTGAAAGAGCAGGCTTAGCTTTTCATTGAACACTTGATTTAAAAAAACACTTTTAATGTTGGCATGATCTAAAATAATTTGTAAAGTTTTCACAAAAGCGATCAAAGAGGAAAAGTTACATGCCACATTTTAATTTTAAGGATAAATGAATGTAACTAAATCATGTGAACTGCTTCTACCATGCTCTGTTTCATCTTTCAAACATCAGTACAAAGGGTGCCGTCGGGTATGCTGCTTCGAGTGCTTGCTGAATCATTGTTTTTCAGATGGCTATGGATGGGGTTTAAGGGTCTATGCAAACTTATTAACCTGTGATAGATTTCAAATACTATCAATCTGTATTTACATGATGAATGAATTCTTAAATAACCTCATGTTTTGCATCAGGGTAAGTAGTCGAATGCCAAAAAAAAAAAAAAGGCGATTACGTTACTAACTTTAGGACATGGATGTTTCTGTGATGAGCCAAACATCTTACACATTTTTACACCTGCCATCTGTTTTTCACTCAAATGGCCATCATCAGCTTGGCACCACTGCCGAGTGGTCTTGAAAAGTTGTTTTGTTCCTTCATCTGAATCATAAAATCTCATTTAAACTCTTAAGTGTGACCAGCATGGTCTGATGTGATTTGTCTTTGTGTCCCACAGTTTCATAGAACGCCGTCAATCAGGGTTTCCAGTTTGACTCGAGCTGAACCACATTCTTCACTCAGACTGTGCCGTTAAAAGGATTGTGAGTTATAAAACAAAAACCGTACACAATGCCTTCCTCAAGTGCATTATATATATACTTATGATTTTGTTGATATTCTGAGACATTGGGCTTAATATTCTGGCTGACACTTGAAATTCTGATTAGATACTGAATTGTGGACGTCTCACGGATGTGTGAATTATCTTTTCTAAACCAAATGCTGAGACGACTTGAGGACCTATGCTAATCAGACCCTCTGTTGCTCCATCATGACTGCATGGATATAAATAAATATACAGCAGGTCAAATAAACAGGTACTTATTTAAAATTCCTTGTTTAAGGACAAAGTGCTGAATTACTGAGTTTCATTCTTCATGGCGCTTGGGTTTGAAATCAGTGGGCCTAAATCAGTTCATGGTTTGGGCGTGATGTCTGACATCTTTGATCCAAACGCTGGAACGTCAGAACCGGACTGATGGATCTGAAGCTGCGACAAACCTCCTGTCTGCCAGCAGCATGGAGATAACTGCTACTGGTTTTAATGGACTCAACTCACTGAACAGATACAGCTAAATTACAAGGATGTGACCATGTGCTGAAAATACACAGAATGGTCAGAAGACTTTGGGTCGGGGGGAGGGAAGAAGCAGTTTTATTAGGACACTCGGATGTATACATTACCAGTAAGAGTGTGTGCACTTTGTTAACCCGTATTGTAATGGCACTGAGAGCCATGGACGCAGCAGTTTCAGCTATTGAACTACACTTTTCCCTGCTTTACATCCTAATTCTACCTAAATATCCAGCTCATAAGCAAGTAGACTGACTTAACTTGGCTTAAAACAAGCTGTCAGTCATCAGCAGGCAATGATGGAGGTCAAAGCGTGTAGTTTTCTGGAGCTAAGCTGCGTTCATGGACACAGTCATGTATTAATATGTTGAATAAAAAGAATATATAGACGTTCATCTTTAGCCTTCTCATTTCTGTGTATGCTCCAGGACAACCGTCAAACCAGAGTAAAGCTTGTCTCGCTGAAGAAAGTCCAACATGTAATCTGCACAGAGATTTTATTCTGAATCTTCTGCAGAAGCTTAAACATATCAAAAGTAGCATCAGTCTTTTGAGTTCTCTGTGGAAGACGGCTGTTTTGCAAGTTGTAGATCTGAGGAAGGAAAAGAGAATTATTCAGATGTGTCCTGATGAAAGGGACATCACAGAGCTTATTAATTGTGACACTTTTTCAGACTCCATTAAAACCAAGTTTATGGTAAAATGTTCTGAAAGCACGAGGAAATCTAATCTGTCGCACAAATTCAGCAGTGCGATGAATAAATAACATGACTAATGATTAAATGAATAGTTAAGCAACCTAAAAGCCTAAACAGACGCAGCACCTTATTTTTTCACGAGGATGCTCATTTTCTGTGTTGAAATATTTACTGTCAAACTGCAAAACGGGTCATCAGATCCGAGTGCACAAATTCCCTTTAGCTGTCTTATATCCAACCACAAAACATTCAACTTACACCTTCAGTTTACTATGGTGTACTTTTTAATTAGTTTAGAAAAAATACACAATATAATTATCCATTTAAGTCTAATCTAAATAAACCATCTACTATGATGAGTATTAGGTCCATTTCCAGGATGTTAAGAAAACTAATAAACTGCTTTAGAGTAACTGTGCCTGAAACACCAACTGGTTACATCTAAATGGTAAAAAATTCCCAGTATTACTAAGTTTTTATTGGTCCTTTCTTACCTGATTCTCTGTAATCCACCTTTGTAAGGAAGAGTCCATGAGCAGGAGCAATGAGGCCCTGAGGGTATGCCAATGTGTCCCGGGCCTCCAGGATCTCTTTTACCTGGGACACTGACAGCTTCCCACGCCCCACTCCCACCAGGGCTCCCGTCATCCTCCTCACCTGGTGCATAGATTCACAATATTAATTTGACCACCTGAGACTACTTGGTGCTAAAAGGTTTATATTTGTCATCTGCATATGGTGCTGCTTACATTAACACACATTACCAGAACCACACGACACATTTCCTAGAACAAACCTGCTTATAGAGAAAAGATCGGCTTGTAAAAACCAGCTCCCAGAATGGGATCTCTCTGCAAAAATAAAGAAAAATGTTATTTTATGCCCATCCAGTGATGCTAATTACCAGGATGGCCTCCAGTATGAGGCCAACGACCAACCAACAATGTGACGTAAGGTTTTATTATCACTAAGCCATGACAGACACAGCAAACTGATGAACAAACACATAATTACAAATATAACCTTTTGAACAGGTGTGTGATGTTAAATAAATCTTAATGTTAAATAAATCTTGCAAACAAATGCAATCTGAAAATGTGTTTTCATGGAATTCATAATTTTTTTTTTATCTTGTTCAGCATTAAAGCAAACAGGATGATAATCTGGGTTCTGTGTTGTGCTGAGAAATTCTGCTTTGTAAAGATATTAAAGATCCCTAAATAATCTGAAAAAAGATTTTTTTTTAATAATTATTTGTGTTACATATTTAGCTAATAACAAATAAAAAAAAGCAACCAAAAACAAGGAGGAGAAAGAAATGCATCACATAAAAAAACAAAACAATAAAACCAACCACAGATTCTGGATCATCTACCAATAAGGCGATAGATACCGGCAGCATAAGGCATAGCATTAGCAATAGCATTAGCATACGCTAGCTGCCAGGACAGGCAGAGCGCAGGCTCCAGGGCTGCTGCCAATAATCACTAAAAAAAAAAGAAAAATCAACTTTAAAAAGAAAAAGTAATCCTTTCAATCTCCCATTTCCCTTTTATCTCCCTCATGTTGGACATCCCAGTCCTGTCTTGTCTGCGTGGACAGTGATGAAGCATCAGCGCCACATGTCAGAGCACAGGGACCCGATTTGTTTAAATGCCACAGAAAACACCACTTCATCTAAGGCCCAGCAGGATTATGTGTAACCACATAGAAAATGTGAATCTTTTCTCTGCAATTTGACATTTAATTAATTTTCCCAATGTTTATTTCAGCATTCAAACGAGAGCAGCTCTTCCACAAACCCGTCTCCATGAAACCCCCTTTAATTTTAGGAAGGGAAGATGCATTTAGCAGACACATTGGAAAAAATGGGGTCAAAAGCAAATTTGATTCGGTGCTTGCTGTCTGATTACATTTCACATGTATTAAATGCATATTTTTATAGCAGGCACATTAACATATGAAGTCTGTGCAGGACACCATCTTTTTTTTTATCATTCAGTCTTGGGAAAAGAACAACTCCAGGAAATCTCTCAGAGAGTGGTGTGACTGCGACATCTAGGCTGATGATGTGCAAACGGCACATGAGACGCACAGTGTGAATGTCGTAGTTTTGCTTTATGGTTTAAACCAAACTGCTGCCAGTTTTTTAGCCTATACAAAAAAACAAAACAGCATCAGTAACATAAGTGTCTAATGTAAACTTTGCAAATCAACCTTTGCAACAGAATAGCTGCAAATGAAGTAAAATCACCAGTAACTTAATTCCCACATGTTTGATGTGACGTGCACACCTACAGTCCCTCGTGTCCATCTTACATCTTTTTCTAAAATGTCTTTAAGTGAAAATATCAATGTACAGAAAGACTGCATTAAAACATTTTATTGATAAATAAATAAATGCATATCATGTGATTAAATATAATGATTTATTTGGGGGGGGGGGGGAGTGCAACCCACATCTGCCCGTTTTAGGATAAAAAATTCAGTTAAACCTTTTGGCTTTTTAATAATTCATCCCTCCGTTTCTTTTCGTTCTGTGTTACTTAGAATAGTGACTTCATGAAAAAATGAACACGGCGCTCAGCTGCAAGCTTCTCCTATTCGACCATGACTGGAGACGGATGTTTACCTCTTTTATCGTGATTCTATGGAGAGTTAGAGATTAAACAGGCTTTCGCTTCTTAAAACGCATCATGGATGTTTTACTGCTATTTTTCTATTAAACATCTTCCAGATCTGTAACCGATGCACACGGCTTGTTAGAGCACCACATGTGGAGGGGTTAAGGGACTCTGTGACATTTACTTCACCCAACAGTCTGTTCCTGTCCATATTGTGCACCATATTTCCAGGGCAAATAATTAATGCCCACTAAAGTGTTATTTGGCATACAGAGCAACCCCCATGGACATGTAATCTCACAGAGCTCACATGACCCTCTCCCCATCTCTCTGCCCTCGCTCTTCCTCTCCACTATGGATTATACTGGGTCCGCATTGTCTTAAGTACATAAACCTGCTTAACATCTAATCACAAAGGGGAGATTAATTAACACAAACAGTGTGTCTACCAAAATAAACTACCAGCAGGATGTGCTGGCATGTCGCTTCGATCAGTTTTATGTTTTGTATGCTGGATGGCTGCGACTTTTTCCCTCCTTTTAGTTCATTTTACTGTGGCGAGGTTGCATAGCATCCTGCAGTGATTAGAAACACATACTGGTGCACCTTTAGTGGAGCTTTTAGGGTTAAATAAAAGCAGAATCTCTGTTCATTTTAGACATTTTCTAAACAAATACTTTACTAATTTCACTTTTTCCCTAAATAATAATAATCAGTTCAAAATACAGCAAAAAACTGCTTATGAAGAGGTTAACTACAAGATAATATAGAGTTTGGCTTGTATAATAATAATAATAATAATAATACATTTTATTTAAAAGGCCTTTCAAAATACTCAAGGTCACTGTAAATTAAAAACAAACAATAAAACTACAACAAGCAATTAAATACAATAAAATAGGCTAAAATACAATATAAAGCTATGGGATAGAGTAACTACAGGGAGTATGCCATCTTGAACAGGTGAGTTTTGAGCTGGGATTTGAACAGGGATAAAAGTGTGTGCAGTCCTGTTTGTCAGTTTGTTTTACTGCCCCCAAGTGGTGGAAATCTACCTGTGAAAGTATCCACGTGCAAAAGAGCTTCCCGGCTGTATGTCGACCACATCCAGCGTCTTCACAGGGTTCTTGAAAGGCAGGTCAGAGTTCACCGCTCTGAAGCTGCTAAAATCATGAGTCCCAACTAGCAGGGCCGCTGCCTCACGCATGGCTTCCACATCCAGCTCTCTGGAAAACAATACATTTTATTGTGAAAGCGGGTACCTGCAGTAAAGCTTCCACATTGTGGCATCACCACAAGTGACTTGCGGGAACAGCAGGGTCAGACAGTTCACATCAAGTACAACTTGTTTTTATTTTAGGCCTGCTTGTTCTGGTTCCCATGTGAACTTATGTAATATTAACATGATGAGAGACGAGGCCACGTGAGAGCAGAGGGTGGATTCATTTAAGGAAGAGAGCGGGAGGAGGTCAACTATTCAGATTTTCTCCAGCTTCATGCTTCCGGCATTACTAAACACGAGCTGACAAGGAGAAGGAAACTGGAGCAGTGAGCTGAGCGACTCACTCATTAAATTCTTAATGTACACATTAAAATGTTGACCCTGAAAGGAATAAAGCCCAAAACGTACCTACACGTTTATTTCATAGTGAGGATTTTTAACTATTTCAAGCATTTTTCTTGCTTGAATCACAAACATATCCGGCACTGAAGCGGAGATATTTACCGTTTCAGGGGAAATATTAGCTGATTTTAAATCTAATGGTAGCAACACGTCTGTAAAAACGGATGGAAAAACATCGGATCAGAGGCAGATAGATGCTTGAGAAACATACCGGATGGTATAGGGTTGCATTAATGTCTCTACAGATGTGTATCTAAAAATTTCATCAATGCAAAGAAATACAAAGATCTCATGAGGATTGAGAGCAGGTGTCAAACTTAAGTCCTCTAGGTCTGATATCCAGCAGGTTTCGCTGTCTTCATGCTCCCACACAGTGAACTGAAATTACCTAATAGGTTTAACAAGAACCAGTTGGATCTATTTGATTTGCATCGGGTGTGTTAGTGCAGAACAACAGCAAACCCTGCAGGATACCGGGCCCTCGAGGACTGGACTTTGACTCATGTGGTCCAAGAGAAGGTCTTGCAGATTTCTGCAAGACAATGCAGCAACTATCACTTCTGCATGGCTTCACAGGAGAAGAGCTGCAGATTTCTGCAAGACAATGCAGCAACTATCACTTCTGC
>JBAMIG010000003.1:22919201-22943693 GCA_037177335.1 Kiunga ballochi
GGAGAAGAGCTGCAGATTTCTGCAAGACAATGCAGCAACTATCACTTCTGCATGGCTTCACAGGAGAAGAGCTGCAGCCTTTTTGCAGTACAGAACCTTCCCCTGATACAAAACATCATAAAATGAAAGTCTGGCTAAAAAATATTTTAACATCCAGTAACGTAGATTAGTTATAAACAAATGAAGATGCAACACAACAGTGCTGTGTTGCTGCCTTCAAAATAAAACAGTTTATATTTTCACTAAAATGCTCAAATGTCTCAGGTTAGTCGGTTTAGCCTGACACGTTGATTAAAATCCAGACAGTTAAAAAATATATAATTCATTTACATTTTTTTTAAAAATCACACTTATTAAAAACATTTAAAACCAGGAGTTATTAATATATTTGATATTAAAAAGTTGGAAACTTTAGACTAAAACTTTAATCTTCTGTTAGTCATAATTAGTCTTTTTTAATCTAATTTCTTAAATGAATCTATTTTAACTGCAACAGCACAATATTAACAAACTTTAAAGAAGAAAAATGACAGAAATAAGAAGAAACAGTTTACAGTGTTTAATCAGTGAGTCTGTATTTCCACCATGGTGAAACAACAACAAAAAGATGTGATATTTTTTACAGTGGAGGAGATGAAGCTGGTGTGATGACGAAGGGAGAGGCAGATCAAAGACGGAACGGAGAGACGTTGCTGAGGCAGAGGCGCTCAGGGGCGGAAAAACGAGATGCATGCAGAACATGAGGGAAGGATAAAGAGGCAGAGCGAGGAATTAGGAAAGGGAGGAGAGCAAAAGAGATGGAAGTTAAGAATGAAGAGGAGAAACAGAGGAGGAAAGAAAAAGAAACCTGGCTGAAATGCGTGGGTGCCGTTCTGCATGTGTATAAGCCTGCAGCTTATCTTGCCCTACTTATGCCCCATAAAAAGCAAAGAGAGAAGAGCAGACGAATGCCCCCCCTCCACGAAAAGCTAAAAGAACATTTCCAAATCTTCAAATCCTACAACATTTTATTGCTTTATCCAACCATCATGTCTCTTCGATATGTTTTTGTAGTTTGTTTTTGTGCAAAATTAAAATATTTTCACAGTTCCTTGTAGTTTATACACATGTTTAAAGTGTCATTGGTCGTGCGAGGCTTGGTTTGAGCTCACTGGGTGGATGAGTATAGTTAAATTGAGCTTTTAAGCAGAGTTCGATTTCTCATGCGTCTGCAAACTAAAACAAAAAAGGATAAATGGACATACGTGACTGAACTGAGATGTAGCGTGTAACCTGAAATCACTCACGTGTTGCAGAGGTTCCAGCACAGATTGCTGTCTATGAGGGGGAGCAGAGTATGATGGGCGATGCCCAAAGCTAACCGGTAGATGTAGGTCCGAGACTGGGCACGAAAACGGGCATGGAAGTCATCTGGAACATGATGAGCGTGGGTGATCCTGAGAAAAGAGCAAAACTGGTGTTTTTAATCACAAACGTTCAAAATGTGCTTCAAACAAAAGTTTTTCATTCATATTTTAAAAATATATTTAAATGAATAAAAAGCCTTTTTTTTAAAAAAAAAACAACAAACAAATGTCTTTTTGTTTTCTCCTCCAATAGAAGGCCTTCAAACGTGCCAGACATGTGACATTGATCAAATTTTACACAAAGGTCCGTCTTCCATGAGAATCCTAAAAGAGCCCTGAAAAGTTAAATGATTATAAACTACATGGAGGAGTTTGCTGCTCAGAAGACAAGCAAATCCATCCGGGTAACAGTGGACGTTTACTGCATGTCTCTGTGCATGCAGCAGGGGGACAGAGGCTGGGAACTGAATCCTTCACTCTTCCTGCCTGACCCAGACCTGCCTGGCGGGTTTTTCAATTAGGCTTCACTAAACACGGTTTGGGAATACAGTGGCTCGGTGATTAGCGCTGCAGCTTTGCATGTCCTCCCTGTATTAGCATGACTTCTCTCCAGGTATGTCAGCTTCCTCCCACCTTCCAAAGACATGCATGTTAGTTTGACTGGTCATTCTCTTAGTAACTGATTGTTTGCTTGTTTGTCTCTTTGTGTTTCCCTGTGATGGACAAACTCTCCAGGTTGAACCCGCGGTACTTGCCTGTTGATAGCTGGGATAGGCTCCAGTGACCCGTGACCTTGAAGCGGTATGGAAAAATGCAAGGATGGGCGGCTGTACATGACATGCTGACACGGTGCTTCAAGCAAGTGTGTGTGCAGAAAGTTAACACATAATATTTCATTCAACAAAGCTATTCATAATGGAGCATGTGGAATTTATAGCAATCCCCACAATGCCTTATTGTGGGGATATTTTGCTCATTGATTAATTTAAACGAGCATGTTTTCATGCAACCAGTTCAGGCCAGTGCAGCTTACTAATCAAAGCAGACTTGGCCTTCTGTTTTTATTAGAAACAAACCATTCTCTTCCAGCCATTAAATTGCTAACTTAACCATGGAGATAGCTGCCCTTTGGCATAAAGTTATTGCAGTTCTGAAAATCTTTCTGCAAACGACCAAGTATTTCCTCAAAGACTCTTTAATGCTTACATCTGTGAACTATGGAACCGAGGGGATGTAGCCTGCTTCACCGCTGTAACAGTGACTGCATAAAGAAGATTAGCATCCTTTAGTGTTTGCCCACACACATTTGAGTCTGCAAAGAGAAAACCGTCAGTGTATTCATGCATGTGCATGTAGATGTGGGAGAAGATGGGTAACGGGTAGTGGTGACACCCAAGCACGTTGGAATAGATGGAGGAACAACAGCAATGGTGATTATATCCAAACACTGTACATTCTTGTGCACACGTGTCCGTCTAAGTAAGCGTGTGTTTTGTGCATCTGCACAAACAGAAACTAGGTTATGTTTCCAGGGGAGGAGATAGAGTGTGACACGTGGCAGAGAAAACCCTTGCGTCTGCCTTCAACGGCTGCTCCGATGTGAAGTGACAGCTTCACCCCCTCCCTCACCAAACCACACACCCACATAAAATGTTAATAAGCAGTGTACAAAAGCATGGTCTCACACTTTGGGAAATGGGGCATTGTTTAAAATGGCACCATTCTGCTATTCAGCAGTTTCCTCATTGTGGGGAAAGCGCCACAGATTTTAAGCTAAATGAGGCTTATTTTCACAGCAGCACTGCAGACAGATGAAGAGCTACTTTTACAGCGTGTTTAAATCTCGCCTTGGTTCTCCATCTCTGGAGGCGGCAGAATTAAGCTTTGAGCCAGAAGCTGCACTGTGATGCTGTAACTAAAACCAAAAGATAACTCAGGTGAGAATTCTGTTGTGTTACATTAAACTAGTTTGCACAACGTGGTTATATAACCACTGAAAGCTTTTGGGGGATAAATGTTGCAAATTATCACCTATATGAAGCATAATATACATATGAGAGCTTTTCCCATCTTATTAATGAATTATGTTAAAATAAACCTTTAAATAAATAAAATTAGTTATTTTCGGCACATTTCAACTGAACTCAAAGCGTGTTTATGTTTGAGTTTTCTCTTTTTGCTATCTTTGTACGTGTGTGCTAATGGATGCTGCAAAGCAAACAGCAGAGCTGGGATAATCCTTTCTAACCTTCTCTCTGCAGGTTTCAGGATTAGCAGGACGCTGGGAGCTCCCCCTTCCTCCCTGTTCAGTTCACTGCATCTTTCCCGAAAGGCTCTTTGTGGTTCATTTTCTATCTTCACTGAGTGTTTTATCAATAGTTGGTATGATAGACTCCCTTCTCATTGCTAGCACATCTATCCATCCTTTGAGTTTTCCTGTTACTTTTCCAGAAAATTAATCCCACAGGTGAGTTGGCACAGATGTGATTTGCAGCTGTGAGAAAAAGATGAAGAAAAGCACAATGTGGGGAAAACAACAGATGAGAGACGTGATTTGACATAATTCTCTCCATCACCAAGTATGGACTCCATTCATGTATGCATCATATGCAAGTTGTGCAATTCAGTTTTCTCTACATCACTAAAAAAAACAATAAAGACTTTTTTTGTTGAGGCTTGGAGAGCTGTGTGCTGGTAAAGTTACTAAAGTCACTGAGGTAGAGTTGACTAAAAGACAAAAAAAGAAAAAACCTCTTAACCTGTTGGGGCTAGATTAAAAAAATTCATAAATAATAATAGTAAACAACAAAATAGCAGCCTCTTAAAAAAGGCAGGGACCACATCCACTTTCCAGGAACAAGTGAGAGGAGTGCAAAACAAGAACAAATATCTTTAATATTTCATTATTTGACAAATATATACAAATAGAAATAGCTTAATTACAAACAGACGCAGTTAAGAGGCAGGACAACATTATAAAAGTCATTAAAACTGGATTTTTTATTATTCACAACGTATATCTGAGGAGGTGCAACTCACCTAATTTGCTCTGTACCAAGATGGAAATTTAGAGCTTGAACAAGAATATGTTCAGAAAACGGTGGTTTATCATTTCTGCGCTGAAGGTCAAAGTGGGCAGAGTTACAGAGGGCATGGACACCCGTGTCTGTCCTGCTGGACACCGACAGAGATACCGGATTAAGAGGCCTCAGCCTCTGAATCGCTTCCTGCAGGACGACAGAGGAATATAAAAAGCTGCTATAATAAAATAAACACTTCTTAACATATGACTCACAAAGAGCTATTAACAATTTAATTTGGGTGGTTTGTGTCCCAAGCACTCTCTGTATTTTATGTTTATTGTTTATTCCTTGAGAAGAAATACATGTACACAATACAGATTATCCACAAGGTTTTAAAGTTTATATCTTTACGTTTGAAACCTGAAATGTGGCGAAAGGTTGCAAGGTTCAAGGGGGCCGAAAACTGTCTGAGTATTTCCTTTTTGGTCTTTGTTGCGCTTGGTTATGCATTTGCAGGGAGTTTACAAACATTATATGCGCTTTTCCGACGTGAAACCTTTAATTAGCCTTGTTTAAATTAAAAACATGTTTAGTAGTGAACAAATAAATAAAACTCACCTCTATGTGGTCCTGGACTCCCTTTTTACGCAGCTGATGTAAGGGGACTTTGACTACACCGCTGCAGATATGACAAGAAAATTCACCAACATAAATAAGAAAAACTTCCAAACATGAACTGCAACCATTGTCTTCCCTTTAACTGACCTGTATTTTGTTCCGATGTACTGAAAAAATATTAGATAACGTGCGCAGTTGTGCATGGTGTATGCAAATGTAACTAATCTTAAGTAACTAACTAAGCTCGCAGTAAATCGACACAATAATAGCTCATTTTATAAGTGCAACTCTGGCATTACAGTGTTCATGTGACTTTCTCGGACCTCTGCGGTTGTGCATCCTAAACAGCTGCTGCAGACCCCGGCAGTAGCCGCAAGGTAGGCTATTTGTAGTCCAGAACCTGGGATACACGCTTTAGTTACAGCTTCTACTGGAAAATTATTATTAAATGTGTGGATTATCGCGCAACTTAACAATATTCTTGACAAATAACCGGGATGAACATCTCGTGTCAAATAGAAGACACTTCAATAGTCGCATAGTGCTTTCCCAAAACTACACACGCGCGCGTTACTTTTTGGCCATATGAGACACAAAGGCGAAAAAAAAACCGCATGACATATTCAAAAGTAAACGTTTAAAGGTCCGAAGTTCCGTTTGTGATGTACCTATACAACAAAACCAGCTGTAAAATGTTTATCTGAGCAGTAAAGTGCTTTTATTTATGTAGGACATGAACTCATTTCTTCCATGTCGCGTTGTGATTGCGTCATCGTGAATAAAGGAGGGCGTGTCAAACGCCAACCAATTCAGTTCAGATACTGTAAATGTTTGAGGTTTATCAGTACAAGACAAATAATGTCTTGTACTGATATATGTGAGAAAGCGACTTTCAATCATAAACTGCTTTCAACTCCACAAATCTTATTTTCATGGGACTGTCCAAAAATGGTTTTCTGGGACAACTGTCCTGCACGTGTGTTTCAACACACCTGATTCAAATTAAACGGATCCAACAGCCTATGAAGTTCTGGAAAATGACTCATTAATTTGAATCCAGTGTTGGAACAGAGATACATTAAAAACCTGCAGGATGTGGCCCACGACGACTGGAGCTGGACACCCCTATTTTGTTCATTTCTTGTTAAAATAGGTTATTTGACCTGGATGGACACCCCTTTCTTAAGCTTTCATCAGCATTGACCCTTTAGGGCAGTAAAATGAAAGCTGATAAAAGTTTTTTTTTAAATACAGAAACAATGTCAAAGCCATGTTGGTGCATCTTGTCTCATTTTAGTTCTAAAAATGAAATATGAGTGATTTTGTTGCTCGCCTTCATTTTCCTCCCATGATTCATTTCGCGTGGAGTTGTTACGGCAGATGTATTTCCTCGGCTATCTTCCCTCCTCTTTCAGACTCCACGGTGCAGCTACGCCTTCTCGGTAGCAGTGTAGTAGTAGTCTGCCTGCTCCTCACTGACTGAGATCGCATTTTGTGTCACAGTGCCACCGGGAGAGGGGCGACAGACTGCTGCGCGTCAGGGGATACCAGTCACCATCCTTGCGGTTCAAGCGCCACCTCGCAGCGTGGAATGACATTAGGAAACTAAAGTGGGAATACACGAGAAAACGCAAAAATGACGGTGGATTTTGAAGAATGTATAAAAGATTCACCCAGATTCAGGTGAGGTGGCTCCTGTTCGGCACAGCGGTGCGCAAAAATGGCACACCTTTTTTAAATATGTTTTTTTTTTTTTTTTACTCTTTTAAGACGGCAACAGGCTTGTCTCGTGCTGAATTTATGTCATCACCAGGGAAAATAAACGCATGTTCGGGTTTATGTCCGAGTCGCACATGTGCAACAATAGGATGGCGTTTTTCTCTCCATTTCTGTCTTTTTTTATTGCGAATTTCCCCACAAATTTAGCTATTGCATGAACATTTTTAAAATATAATTTGGTATGTAATAAAGATTTTTGATTGCATTCCGTGCTCTTTGTTAAAGGATGTCTGTTGGAGCATTTTTAGTGTATTTTGTTAATTTCCCCAGTACCAGGAGAGAAGGGACATCCAAAGCTGTTCCCAACGAGGATCCATTTTGCTAGAATGTAAAATGAAAAAATAATTATATTTCTCTCACTTACATATTGATCCGTTCTCTAACAAGGGGTACGAATTGTGACCATAGGGGATGCTTCTGTGTTGAATGGCATACTTTGTGGATGCAGTGTTCGTTTTATCCATAGTAAAGGGCCTGCAGAGACCCACTGTGTGTCAGTCTGCATGCTGGAGAGAGGATGTCCTTGCAGCAGCGGTGGCCGGTTTGGTAAAAAGGCAGCAGGAGAGCTCATACACTGGGCACAGATCCAGCTGTTTAACCCTGTGCCTATTTGCTTGAGGGCTGTAGTCTTACTGAGTCCACGTGCCAGTCTGGCTGCAGTCCTGTGGGATAAAAAATAGAGAAGAGTCTAACAGCATGTAGGTCAGGAATCCCTCAGTTTATCCACAGGTCTGTCAGATTTACTGAAATAGGACATAATGTTGTGAGATCTTATTTTTTGTTTCTTTCAGTCAGCATCTGTTGCCAGTTTGCTCTTCGTGCTCCATGCTTATCTTTTCCCAGTTAATTTTTCTCTCTTTGTCCTTCACGCACCCACAAATTCAACTGGTTTGGTGTGATGTTGTGGATGTCTACAGACTAACGTTCATTTGAGTGAGGAAACGGAAAGAGTGGGAAGGAGACAGGCATCCAATCTGTTCCTTGAATCCCACTTAAGCGATGATGGATGGCTGAAAAAGCAGGTCAGGAAGAGACAAGGAAACGACATAAATGTACAAACTTGCGTTTTTCTGTCCTGGTTTACTTTGTCGTCGCCTCACAGCGTTATTTGGAAAATTCCAGCACTTCTAAAGAAGCAGATGTTGTTGCATCATAGGAAGTATATTTTCCCCACCCATAATGTATTAAAGAGAAAAGGAAAAATATTTCCCCTTTTGTATTTACCGTTTAAAAAAAAAAAACAAAACAGTACAGTCTGCTACTATTTTATGTTAAGTTCTGCTTTGTGTTTTGGTCTTTGCATTGAACATATAGGACTTTTTTTTTACTTTGTTTTCTTAAACTCCTCATATTAGTTCATCAACCTCCTAACATGTAGATTGCAGCTTCCAGCTCTTACTCATATAAAAATTGCAACTTGTTGCAACCAGGTAACAGGTTACTGTGGTTCAGCATGTAAACATGGGCTGCATTATTTTAAAGCAGTAGTTCCCACCCTGGAGTCCCCCAAGAACAGCAGGGGGTCCTCAAGGCTTTGATTATCCAGAGACTGTGATTTTTTAAATTAAGGCCATTTCCACAGAGAGATGAGTTGAGGTATATTACTTAAGTTTGTGCGTTTCTTTCTTATGGAAACCGGGTTTTTGGAGAGCACAGCAACTTTACAGCATTTTATAAATGAGGCTGGTCTGAGAAATGCCACAGTGCAGATAATGTGTCCTTATTTATGAGAACAGGAAAAGAGAAATAAAGGTAAGACTGGGTTTGTAATTACCTTAACCTTGCCTGTACCAAAGACAGTCAGCCAGAAAGCATAATTTATGGTGATAAATTTGTCTAATGAGGGCATAAAACAAAACATGGCTTCAACACGTGATTGGTCCGGGGGTTTATGACTTTTTGGTTTTTGCATGAAGAGGGTAAAAAAAAGGTTGCTTTAAAGGACACATTCATGTACCAAAGCCATGCCAATAAAACTTTCAAAACAGATGATAAACTAAAAAATGAACTGTATTGATGATCCTGTGGACCTGCAGTTGTCTCTGGATAACAGTAAAACAGTTTAAACACAGATAATCTGTGCAGTCGGTTTTTTAGTGTTTGAAAGCACCACAATCCTAATAAATATTTAACCGTTTTAAAGACCTCAGCTTGTCTGGTTATAGCGATTAGGTGATGCAGCCTGTACATCATTACACATTTTCCATGGCACCAGATTTAATTTTCAGCCTCCTGCCTGCTTCCTTGTTGTGCCTTTCTAGAGAAGTAGAAGTTATGGACTAACAGAGAACCAGTCTTGTCTCTCCTTCCATTCAGAGTTAAAAGACACACACACACACACACCCTTCTGCTGCAGGTCTTGACTTGTACCAGAGATGTAGTTGTGTTTGCACAGCTGAATGAACAAGTGAATATTTTAGTTATGCCTATGCATTCATAGTGCACGTCTTTTTTTGTCCAGTCCCTTGTTCTGACAGTGCCCTACCGCTTATTCAGCAGCCCGTCAATGTATTCAGATTTACCAAAGCCTGTGATGATGCCTGTGCACCATATGCTTACATGATTTGGCTGCACTCTGATGTCATTATGATGATGTCTGTCATCATTGTGTATATTTCTGGATTTTAATTTCCTGGAGTTTAATTTGATTCAGTGCGCATAACTGCTTCTGTGAGACAAGTTTTTTTTTCTCAAATATATCATTATGCACTAAAATCACTTGACTAGAACATCACATTATGAAGGCTACTTCTAGGAATAGTACATTACCAAGCGGGTAATACATCCACGCACACACACAAACACACATTGCCTTTCTGTGTTTTACACCCCATCAGTAACACAACCCTTTTATCAAGCAAAAACCCAGTAAGGTGGAAATCTCATTATATAACCCTTCTGCAACTTATATTTAGACTTCTCATTGACTGTATTGTCGTGATGTAAGCATTAATATGCATATGGGTTGGTGTGAGCTGTTGCCTAGCAACACTTGCTGTAAGCCGGATGACTGAAGCAGCAAGAAAAGAGGGCAGAAAATTTAAGAATGGAAGAGGCGAGTGGGTGCTGTGAAAAAGACGCATCATTTCACATCCTGCTGAAGGAGAAACATTTCATAGCAATGAGGTGTTTTCTTCAAAAGGATTAGTTTTCCTTTGCTTTTAGTTCAGCACGCCATCTCAGAGGAAGATTGTGCTACATTACGAAAAGTACCAACATGTTGTATTTGAACTTATTGCAGTAAAGTGTAGTAATCTGAAGAATCTGTGGTTGCTGGCCAAGAGCCAGAGTCTCATGTTGGTGATTTAGATCAAGCGTCTGGGTACTCTGTGCTACTGTGTCAAACACAGTAAATACAAAACAGGAATATGGAATAGCGGGTGCTTACTCTAGCAAATGTTGGTTTAAGTTAAGTTGCAGAGATTTTACAGCTCTGCAGATCAAACTGCACCTGTCTGTTTTCTCGGTGTGTGTCTGTCCCACCAGCATAGCATCAGCCTGTTCAGACGGTTCAGAGACACTTGCTTTACTGAATAAAGCACATCTGGAAAATGACCAGGTGGCTTTATTTGACATAGTTGCAAAAGAAGCACTCTACTCTGCTGAACCTAAAGTATCTGATACCAAATGAAGTTTAAAGGAGTAAATGGGGAAAAAATCCGACCAGAACCCTGGTTAGGGTACCTCTGGTTCAAAGGGTTAGAGGAGAGCAATCTTATTTTAATATGATGCTAAATATAGAAGGTCCTGAATATTCAGACTTTCTAAAGTCATTAGTGAATTGGATTTTGTAAAAGATTTAAGAGTCCAGTGCAAAAAGGGGCTTTGGCTCCTCTTATGTGCAATATCGCTACATGATTTTAACAGCATGTCTCCATCTATTGGCGAATTAAAGTGCTTTTTTGATACTTATGTGTCTGGCGCCCTGTTTTCTTTCAACCGTCTGGATATTTATTCCCACTTGCGTCATCATCATCACCTCTAATCCTCCTCCTTACACACACCATCACTTTGCTTCTCTTTAAGATAATGAATTGGTATTGGTCAGCTGCCTGTGAAATGTATAAATATGCATCCTGCTACGTTTTCAAGCTGTTGCAAAGAGTGATGGGTGGCTTTGGCAGGCGTGGAAACTACCCCACCAAACGTCTCGGAGTGAGGCTCAAATCTGTCACTTTCTGCACTCGCAGCTGTTTGCAGTGTGGGATTGAAGCAGGATGTCCTTGAATGATACAGATGAATATACAGTAAACGCGGTGACACTGATGAACTGCATGCATGTTGCCAGAAGAATGACCCAATGCAGATCCTCGGAAGTACAGAGATCTGTGTCTGGTCTAGCTGGCTGCTTGTTACGTAGTGTGAAGCAATCATCTTTCAGAGCCACGGTGAACCTTTGAACTTGAGGGGGAAAATCTTCTCTGCAACATCATTGCTTTGCATAGTTTAGACATGAAGTTGCTGAAGTCATGATGCTCATTCTCAACCACTTTCCCTCCATGTGTTTTGTGCAAAAGATTAAATTAAAAAGACCTTTCTGACCTTGAATCATCACTGAACTCCACCCTCACCGGAGGCTTTTTTTTCATTAATATGAAAGCTACTTTTTAATATGCTCTTTTTGTGAGAATTTAGTGTTTTCTCTTAACAGCTTAGTTGCAGAACTTCCAGCTATATTTAGGCAAACACCATGAAATGGTGAGCAAATCTCTTGCATTAGGCCCTAATCTTGATGGATTTGCAGCTGTGGTTCCTTTTTTTGAAGGTATAGAACGGTCAGGCAATATATTAATACCTGATTTAGTCCCACATGCAAAGAGGATGGATTTATGTAGATGATTTAATACCCATGGTACATCAAATAAATACGCAGGCAGTCATGACCAAATTCCCTTTTAATCTGGACAGTTTTGCCACTGTGAGATGCATTTGTTAATATATAATTGTGCCATATTTACTCTAAGGAAGTGAATTAAGATTTCACTTATTGGGAAAAATGTGCGTCAGATTTAAAATAAGTCTTGGTTCTACATGGTTCTGTAGTTTTACAGTCTCTTAAACCTCACTTATAGTTTCACCCTGTATAAATTCTTTTCGAAGTGATACTACACCAGATTATGAAGAAGAAAAAAACCAATGGGATGTCAACTTTGTACTTCTTCTTATTCTTGGCAGCAAATGTTTTTAGTATTCAATGAACTCTTAAATTTTCTTAACCTGCAAGTGTCACAAAAAAAACCAACACAAGTGGCTAATCTGTGTGTGAGTGTGTGTGTGTGTCATGTCAGTTGCATGAAAAGTCACTGCAGAAATGTTCTGTTTCTTGCTCAGGTAGAATGAGTTGTTATATTTAAAATAAAGATTTGTGATGCTTGTTTTATTCTCTGCTGCCATAAAAAATCCACAAAGTGAACAAAGTAAACATTAGTTGTTTTCAAACATGTAATTTTCTACATGAGTCAGCATCTTTAGTAAACTTTAGAGTAATGGCGTAAAGCTGTTTACATGACAGAGCAGGAAGGCACGCTGTTGTCAGCAGATTGCAGTATTTTTTCAGGAAGTCACTGAAACTTTCCCCAGACATCCCTCCTCAGACTTTGCAAACTCCATTTCCGCTCACACAGCATGTTGTTCGCCAACTGTTTGTTTGCTGTGAAGCATACTGTGCACAGTCCTCAGGAACCTGCTTGCTTTCTTTCTGTCTCATATGAGGCTGGCTATTTTACAGTATAAAGGATCTGAAGGTGTGATCAGGCATGTTCATAGAAGGAGCAGGGATCTGTGGCAAGCGATAAGCTTGTGGTTACTGTGGAGTATGTCGTGGATGTGGTTCTTTTCTACTTGTGTCACACACGTTGGGGTGTGTTGATGTGTACGTATATAAATCATATCCTCATATTCCTCCTCTTGACATGTTCATCACTCCAGCACATGTAAATGTCTTCTCCATCCACAATGCAGTGGGTTTTCTGTCACACGAGTTGCCGTGGACCCATATATGAAATAGGATTATCAGTAACCACTCTGATTAAATCAAGCTGACACAACCCACTGAAGCTCACACACTATCACCCTCTTACTCCAACAACTTCAATACCATTCTGTTTCTGTATTGTGCAGGAGAAAGCATTATAGGATTGAGTTCGACACATGTCCTGTCTGACTGCAACTCGACAGACATGCAAACCTTCAGTGTTGGTCTCTGAGCTTGTTTGTGTGCGATTCCCTTTTGGGTTTTCATCCATCTGAGTCTCAATTGAACCTTTGATCTGTGTAGCTTTGGATTACTTTGAGACTCGTCCTTGCACAGTATGACTCATGGTCGAATTGATTTCATGCTCCATGGAACCGTTGTGCAGATAGAGCTATTGTTTTTATTTTCTCTTTGTTGTAATTTGAAAGTAAATGTGTATGCACGGCTTTGATCCAAATAACCTAACCACTGCTGTCTCCCTCTGCAAGAGTAACTTTAATGCAAACATGTTTCATAAGTTAAATATGAAAACCACCTTTTATTCAAGTGACTATGCAAAGCGAGACATGGCTGCTAACTAATGCTGCCCTTTACTCATCTATTTGGCTCCAGCTGGTCATAAACAGGCTGGTTAAATTAGCTTTTCAGTTTCAGGAATAATACTAATTTACAGCTTTTATGTTGCTTTAAGCAAGAGCTCAATGCAGCAGAGAAATCTCCACTGTGTAACAATAAGAAATGGAAGTTTTTATGGTGGCTGTAATTAAAGGTGAACGAGCCAGGAGGAAACTGAATCAGTGCTGTTGCAGTCATGCTTGAGCCTTCACATTTCTAGGGAAGGGTAATGCACATGCCAGTTGTGATCTTTCTTATTTTCCAAATTTACCTTTTCAATTATGGAACAATGTTGGTTTGCAATGCCGGCTGTCCAAGTACACAAATGGTCTGTTTAGTCAATATACTTTTCATTTAAGACATGACTACAAGCAGTTCTAAGCATGTTTGTGTCCAGCATTGCTCTCCAGTTAAATAATCTCAAACCAGATTAACCAGAGCATATTGATTTTTTTTTGTAGTTTGTGTCAGGTGGAGCTAGTACAGGTTTAGCTGTACATTAATGAAAACATTAAAATTAAAAACTTCCCACAGCTCCTCTGCTGTCTTATATCTCACTGAAAACATTTCTGTGCTGTCATTCATTCGCGCTGACGTCAGCATTTTGGTCCTGCTGAGGCCTGTCAAAACCCAGATCAGAGCTGTTTAATAAAGTCCCTGCTTCTTCTTCAGAAAGCAATTACACCCTATTTACCAACAAAAACAATTGTCTTCCTGTTAATACTTACATCTTCCTCACTAAGCTGTTGACTTTTAAGAGATTAGTCAGTTTCCATAACCAGCCAACCTTTGCTGTTTGGTTTGTAATGGTTAGTGCATTGTGTCAGCTGGTGCTTTTTGGCAGTTGAATCTTTTGTAGAGGGACTTTTGCTTAATGTGCACAGAGGTCAAAACATTCAAATGGAAGCTTAGTGTGAACAGTGGAGAGTTCACTCCCCAGTTGGTAAATCACACCAGAGAGAAACCAGCGGGACCAGTCTGTGTGTTCTATGTACAATGCATCTGTGATGGTCGGAAATCATGTGCAGACAGACACACATTACAGCATGCATGAATGGAACCAGAACGTAATATCATCAAATGCATGCATGCATAAAGATGTGTGCATGCTAACAGATTAGTTTTTAGCATATGGTGCGAATTGTTATGCAACTATTTAAGGTGGGCGATATATATCGCCTAAGATAATATCATAAATGTTGCTTTGAAGATGTGTAATTTTACATTGAGTATTTATACATAGAAAACAAAATGACACAGACTGTAAATGAGGAAAACATGAAAGTTGTCATTTGCCGAATAAATCCTTTCAGAGACCAATCAGTGGACTGCATTCAGTCATGTGACCGTGCAGCGAGAAACTCAGCCAATTAGCAGACAGGACTCACTGGCATCCAAATCACAACACGGCCTCGCATGGTAGAAATATGCAGGAACATTCAGTCTCTGTGGATGAGTTAGTAGCAAGATGTGGGTCTACATCCCTGGCCTGGAAACTGTTTGGTTTTCCACTTGTGCTGAATGTCCTCTCTGATGGGCGACTAATACCATAATGGGTTTTTCATGCAGGTTTTGCAGAAACGCTTCAAAATAAAGAAGAACTATGGTTCTGAAACGCATTGTCTATATATAGATGTCTTTCAGTCAACAGAGTTTATAACATTTGATGAGAATTTTTTTTAAATTAATAAATTAACAGGTAGTAAAAGGAAAAAAAATCATTTTAAAGGATTTTGTTGGATTATCGTTATTGTGAAATTGAATTAATTTTTTTTTACCCAAATTGCCCACCCCTAGGTAAAAATGTGCATATAAGGTCATGTCCTTTTTAGAGTAAAACCATCAACCACCTGAAAGGTTCTCCAACTAAACTGCTTGTTGATTAATAAAAATACAGGTTTTGTTTTTTTCATTTAATTTAATTTAATTTTTTTATTAGATGTCTCTTTTCTTTTAATTGTTTCAGCTGAAGAGGTTAGGTTTCTGACTGGATTTATCTGTCTGATTTATTTCTTAGCAACTTTATGCAATATCTGCAATATTTATGAAAAGTAAACAAAAGAGCTCGATCTCGATCGATTCTTCAAAACAGGCCAGAAAAATATGGATATTTGGAATTGCTAACATTGAAAGAGAATAAATTATGATCCATGTGTGTCTATGAAGCCAGCAATGTGTCCATGTAAAATAATTAGTGCAGAATTAGAACATAGGGTGGAAATGACGGTGTGAAAATCAGCTGATGCTTAACAAAAAGGACGAGGCTTTGTTACAGGAAAGGCATGCATTTTTTATATTGATCTATATTTATTTCAAGCTGAAGGTTTGCCATGAGAAACTCCATCCTTTGATGTTATGACTAATGGCTGTTTTTGTTTTCAGCCTTTTTTAAAAGAGGAAATGTTTAAGCACCAGTGGATATTTGTTATCCACTAACAATGTGGGAATTATCTGTTGGGGCTGAGCTCTTCTCGTCTTTGAAGAAAGAATTGACTGAAAGGGAACATGTGACAAGTCTTTTGTGCCATCATTCATCATGTCTTTTCATCACACCAGTCGCACACATTTTATCATGCACGTTTGTTGCTCTAGTTTTGCCCTTTTTGTCTTACTTTGTCTCCATGGTGCTCCTGTCGATCAGCCAGGACTGCAGCAGCAAAGCTGACTGACTAACATCATAAAGAAGAATATTGATTATTGAGTGAGAATGATGGGTTATTGAGGAAATAAATGGACTCATAAAAAGGTGTGTTGTCTATAAAGACCATCAAATAGGAGGACATGGAAAGGAGAAGGATTAATGATCTCTGCTGTTATTGTGGTGTGTTGTCTTGGTAACCAGTCATACATTTCATACGGTGAACGAAACAATTCATCACTTACAATGTGAATTGTGCTTATAAGCATGATCGATAGCACATATTGCTGGTGATATTTCTCAGAAGAATGTCTTGAAGACTCAGATGACCGAGGCGGCGCCCTGGAGAAGAAGTAATGGACATCTGCATTGTTGAATTGCTTACAAAGCTCGGACACAGTTTCCCTTAGGTGACAAATGAAAAAGTCATGTGCTTCACTCAGGTTCACAGCATGCAAACTAGGAAAAGAGACGTGTGTGTGTGTGTGTGTGTGTGTGTGCGCATCTGCTGACTGTTGCGCTCTCTCACATCTGGGATCCACTTGGGCAGCTGGTTCACATTTGGCCCAACTTTCCCTCCTTTTGTTTCAGCAGTGCTTCCTTGGTTTTGTGTAGTTTTCCTTTAATTCATTTTATTGTTTTAATCTTTTGATGTGTTGTTTGTTCTTTCTGCTTTACTCATGCCATCATCGGCTGTTTCTCACCGTCGCCTCCTCCACCCACAACCCGCTTGCCCTCTGCAGTATGTGATCTGACTAAAACAAAACCACTTTGCGTCAGAATTTTGGACCGTTGACCGTAAACATCACCATTATGTGGTTTGTTTACTCACTTGCTGTTTGATTAATCCCTGTAGTTTTCTGTGAACCCAGCTTCAGTGTCTTGAAGGATTCATCATTGATCGTTTCCTCACAGGTGGTTAATGCCAATCCAGAAACATCGCTTTAGTGTAATCAGTGTGATTGACAAGCCAATCTTCTTTAGAGACATGAAACTAGGCAGAAAAACAGATTGTTCTCTTAGAAACTGATGGACTTGCCTTTCACATTCTTCCTCTGTACATTATTCTGCTTGTATCCGTGCCTCAGATCTCCATGGAATTCTGTGTAACCAAATGAAAACATTCCCATCTGCCGTGTCAGCAGTCCCACACTTTCTTGGATCTATAATTCCTACCCCCTCATAGCCCCTCACACATGCACTCGTTCCCATTTGCTGGAAGGATTGCCCACTGAGTACAAGTGGAAAGAAATTGGGACAGCTGAACCCTGGTTACGGGGTAGGAAGGCGGGATGATTGCGTTGTCTTTTCTGTATACATAACCATTGTTCTGGTATGTGGATGTAGAGATTTGGCGGGAATTACACGGCATGTAATTGCATGCACATATGTCCCTGTGGAGCAGACTGATGTAGCGAGCTGAACAGGGAGGTTATGTTGGAGACATTTGGAGATGCTTCTTTCAGCGTAAAATGACACAAGCATAACTAGAAATTTTATGGTGACTGCAACTTGTGGTTTATTTTGGACCAGAGAGTAAAAAACCAGATCAGAGAGCAGTTTAAAATAGCTTTTTACTACAGGGAAGCACATTTTCCCCCACTGCTTTTCAAACTACCCCAAATAGTAAAACTAGTGTTCATCTGGGATCCTTGAAAGTTGAAGAAGCTTTTCAGAAATGTGAAACTGAAACGCAATTCAATCTATCAGGGATATAAATCCACTGTGTGTTGAGTTGCATGTCTACACTTTCTGCAAGATAAACTATTCTTATATGGATTTATGTTACCTGGATTTTTATTCTAGTTGAATATCCCTGCCAACAGTAGCATTGGCAAACGCGTCACAACATTTATTCTGAGAAGTTTCTGGTGTAGCAGAGTTTTGTGCAGAACTTGTAGTGAGCGTGGAGAGAAATCCTTTATTTTTCCGTTTTATTTGTACAGATTTCTTCCATTATACAAACCTTCCTTTACTGTATTTCTTCTTTCTGTATAATAAATGCAATTCTCACTTGAATATACTTTCATTCGAATCAATGTTTTAGTCATCAGATACTGCGATTTGATCCAAACCTATAAAGCAGGTAATTCCATCAGTGCCTATGAGGGCTGCAGCCCTGCAGGTTTTTAATGCATCCCTGTTTCACGCACCTTGTTCACATTAATGAGTTATTGAGCAGAAATTCAGTGGCTGTTGGTGTGTTAAAACAGGGATACAATAAAAACCAGAAGGTGTGCGGCCCTCGTTGGACCTTATTGAATCGCCCTGCATGGCTCATCATCACATAAAACATTTCTTAAAAAATGAACTATTGACACAAACCTTATTATTATTATTATTATTATTATTATTATTGGAGCATCACTAAAAATGTCTTGCTACCACTTTTTACATAGTGTGGAGCAGTTTCCTGAAGACACACACACACACACAGAGGCTTTTTGATTAGATATATAAATGTTTATTCCAGTCTTCATTCCTCTACCCTGTGAGCTCTTATTGTCTGCATGGCTTCTTCAGCAGATTCCATCCTTGTTCTTGCATCACAAAAATGACAAACATTACAAAAAACAGGCTTTTTGTGCAAATCTGGTGTTTGCATTCAACAGCAATTCAATAAAAATGCATAGAAAGGTCCTGACCTTAAGTAGGGGTGTTTAGATTTGGATAATTAAACTTCAGGATGGAAAGAATGCCTGTTTTGCTGACAAAACGAGATGATTACATACCATGTGTTTGCAATAATTGGAGTATTTTGGTTGTGCTGAAATTTGGAAGCGTCACCTGCAATAAAACTGACTTCTTCCATTCAGTCTGTTTGATGACAGTGAAATAAAGGCATTATGGCCCTCAGTAGGTTAAAGGTGACAAATTTGTTAGGTCAAACTCTCTGGAGTTTCGGGCCTCACCTTCCATTGCCATATTGATTTGTTAAGACAGATTTTATTCTCCACTTTCACCAAGCACCTCATTTAAAAAAAAAAGATTAAATGTGAGATATTTTAACGCTTTCCACTTTGTGTAGAGATGGATAGACTATATCCCTGCATAGCTAAGTGCTTTCCCATTTCAAAACTACAAACTTAAGAGTAATTTTGGTATTATTAGTAAATATAAAACATGGTTTAAGAGTGCTGTATACTTATGAGTAGCATATCGGTATTTTACAGGTAAACTCAGTAAGCCAAAACCAGACTTGTGACCACTTGTTGGCCACCGTCTGATGATTTGCATTGGTGTGATGTACAGGATCAGAAGATCCTGCCAAGACTTGCTGAGTGTTTGGCATGGATGGGCTTTTCATAGATGGATAAAAAGTGTAAACCTGTGGTTATTTCCTCTTTGGCAGATCTGTGTGGGGTGTCAGCAGGAACCTCATTCTGCTCATGTTCGGTCAAAGCTGCCAGGGAAAATGGGGGGCGATCCGGGCTGTTGTGCAAAGCTCCCCTGTTTCTTCTGGTGCACAACCAAAGCTTCACTTTTGTCAACATGAAATTGCACTCTCACACAGATGAACACACCGTAACATTTACCTGAAGGTGCTCTCGCCAAGCATTTTTTTCTGCAGCAAACTTAAACATCTTAAAGCACGGCATCTGCCTTAGCTTGCCTCCACATTTCTTGTTCAGCATCAAACTCCTTTAGTAGTTTAATTAAACATTAACATAACATTGATACCAGATTTCCAGTAGCATCCAATAAAATGGAGAGAGTAAAATAAAAAATGACAGGCAATAATACCGCTAAAAACACCTCTGCTTGACCGCATCTCTGTGTCACGCCGTCGCCATGTGGGATCAGATCTCTTTGACGCCCAGCCAGGTGTGTTTTGTGTTTGAGACTTTGCATGTAAATGCTGTATGTCTGCCGGCTTATCCATACATGCATTTAACCGTGTTTGTGTGTGTCTCAGGAACAAAAAACAAAAACAGCAAGCCTCATTAATGCCAGGCATTCTTTAAGAAAGAAGTCATACTCTGTGTTTTGTAACACAAACTGTGGCTCCTTGTGCTTAGCAAAGCTTAAGGAATGCAGGTTAATCTTACCTGTAATCTGTCCGTCTCAGTAGTTTTAGTGGGATTGTTTCCGCATCAGTCTGTAAACTCTTTACAACACAGTAAAAAGGTGTGATGATTTGGTCATTCAGAAAAGCACAGATTTATGTATCCTACTTCCTGCATATGTCTGACTGTAACAGGTGCTTTGAAAATATGGATTAAATCCAAAAACAGTATTTTCTTATGTCAAATTGGCAGCAGCTGCCTGCCGTTGCCTTAAGAGAAGACTTGCTTCTCTCTTAATGTACTAAGTCTTGGGAGTCCTGTTCATCTGGAAAAGGAAGGGCTGATATGTCCTAAAGCACAACGTGCACTTTCATTCTGTGTTTAGTTTCTCTCTCTGGCTCTCAGCCCTTGGCGTGTGGGGGCTGTGATATGTTGCATGGTTAGTCATCGGCATCATGTTATCTGATGAGGTTGTCAAGTCATCCTTGTTTGGCGGGAATGTGGAGTAGGTTTCACGCAGGGAAAACGAAGATGTGTAGAATGTATCATCGTAATTAAAGTAAAGGAATAAAAAAATGAGCTTTCCTGAAGGTGACAATGGACTCATCCAGTATATAAGACACGCCTTGAAAAGGCCCCTGTTTTCTCCAGTAAATAAAAAGAAGAAAGAATATTTGTCCTCTACAAAAGATGGACAGTCTAACTGTCTACTGTTGCAGCTCTGTCATCCTGCACTCTGATCTGGCTGCATGGATTCAGAGAATCCTGGGAACAAAGAGCTTATACACCACAGGGGTCTTCCTCCTCTGTGTTTCACATGTAAGCTGCATCTGTGTGCACGTCGGCTGCTGCTTACACCCCACTGGGAGATCAGTGAAGGTTAAAGAGGTTAGGATTTGGGATGAGCATGCAGTCCCACTTTTACTGTCCTTTTTAAGCTTCCTGTTGATTGCATTCTTTTGTGAGGGCTCTGATTTTAGTTTTTGCTTGGCGTCCTCTACAAACTTCAAAGACTGGATTAAAACACAGAGACTGTGGCTGCTAGTTGTGTAATCTGACAGTTCCAGTCTCCAACACTCAGGATAAGCAGCAAGGAAGGAGGTGGCTGTGGATGTACAGGAACTGAGCCGATCATAACTTATACTTCAGGCATTCTCTTTCTTTCCTGCAGAAGTTTAAGATTTTCTGGCTAAAGAGCAACGAATGTCACTTGATGATATAACTCAGTTTGCATTTCTCTGGGTCAGCGGAGTGACTTCCTGTGGAAAGCGCTTTTCCCAGCAGTTTCATTCCAGCTCTCATGGCAGGAAAAGAGATGGACTGTTTTATTTTCCAAGAAAAAGTAGTTCCACCTGGCTCAAGTTGTGGTTACAATACATTAGAGAAAAATTATTTCTGTCTGCTTCACACTGCAGTAGGGGAGGTTTTCCAGCACACTTCCTGTTGGCCTACAGCTGGAATGCACTCTGGAATGATATAATGACATTTCCACATCCAGGACTGTTTTGCCAGAAATATTTAGAAATGCATGGTTTTTAGTCAGCGGGCAGTTTGCAGAATGGCTTCATATGAGGAACAATAACACAGAAACATCCCATTTGGGTGAATGTTTTGCCTTAGTGTGGCCAACTGGCAGGTGGTCCGGCAGCTTCTCTCTTAGTCAGTTATGTCGTGATGCTTTGTCAAAATATGCAGCCACCACACAGACAATATGCAAGCGGAGAGAAAATCTGACACATCGGTCCATTTTTTCTCCCTGTTTGTAAAGTTTTGTATGTAAGCAGCCATTTTTAAAATCCCTAAAGGAAAAAAAATAAAATGTAGTTGTAAAGATTGATTGATAGGATCAAAAGATCAGTGGTAACATTTCATTATTAAAGATATTTTAGGAACAGCCTCCATCATCACTTGCAAAGCTAAGTAATTTAGAGGTTTTTTGTACCTAATTTAAGCTGTGAATCAGTAAATCCATGGAGTTGTGGTTTAATTATTTATTTATTTTCGGGCAGGACATTTTGACATCACCTCTGCTCAGCTGTAGATATTAATGAAAGGTATTGCTTCCATGATTTGTTGTCCTTTTTGTCAGCATCGTGTTTGGCCTCTTTGTCTGATCCGCCGTTGGCTCAGTCAAATGCTTTTTCAGGGAATGAGTGTGATGTTTGTTGTGTGTAGGGAAGAGGGGGGTTTGAGGGGAATCGGTGAAGGCATCTTTGTTCGATGCACATAAGATACTAGTGTTTGGCCCGGCTTGTTATTTGTGTGAGAAGGCGGTCTGTTTAGGGATGTGTGTGTGTGTGTGTGTGTGTGTGTGTGTGTTTGTTTTTGTGTGAGGATCATTTACTTGCGGTTCTTTTAATTGAGTCTTGACACGTGTGTGTGTGTGTGTGCAAGTGTTCAGTAGCTCAGACTTGTAGATCGTATTACATTTATTTAAATTTGCGTCAAATTTCAAAGACAATATGAACATTTAAATATGCAAATTAAAATCAATTCAGTGCTGTTTTGTGCATCTGGATTGACTCCAAACATCCAGATTTGCAGTATAATAGATTTTATGCCATCAGCTAACTAGTGTTACAGGCAGATTGACAGATAAACAGCATGCAATAATAAACGGAGAGGAATGGAAATATAATTTTTTTGAGAATATTGTTGTCATGGAAAGTGATTATACCATCCCAGGTTAAGTCGAACTCTTTGAACCAATTATTTTCTTTATTTTATTATTTTTTCTGAAAATATCGATGTATTATTGTTGAATTGAATTGATTTAATGCTGGTTTTAGTCTGGATAACATCTGAAAGTGGAAGAACAAAGACATGAGGGTTGGGCTGCTGTCACTGTCCCCACCCAAAAAAAACCACCTGCGTCTACTAGCACCAACAGACAAAGACATGATCTGTATTTACAGATCGTTTCCTCTGCAAGTAATGAACTGATTATTATTTAACTTTTTTTTTATTTGCAGTTATACCTTTATTTAAAAAAAAAACAAACTAAATAGACCTTGAAGAGATAAATAGTCTGTGTGTTAGATATGTTTGCGACTAGTAGGACTGGTCGAGAGTTCATTTTTTATATTTGCATTTAGGGAGTGAGTGTACAATTCAAGGGCACTTTCCCTGTAGTAGTGGCACTGCAGATGTGCCACATGATGCACAACAAGCTAATGGCTTGTCACAGTCTGGCTCATCAGTAGCAAAGATTTTACCAGTTTATATTTCTCTTGAGAAAAGAACAAAATCAGTAGATCAAGAAAGAAGCTGAAAGGTGCCACAGAGATATGCAGGGACAGACACTTCAGACAAAGAGGAAATTGGTCAGTAGAAAAAAAAAAAAGCGTGAGTAATGCTGATGCCTGTTGCTATGGTGATTGGGGTCAATGAATGGTTGCCATGGAGCCCACCACTAGGAATTCTGGGAGGAGAAAATTTTGATGTGTGTCTGTGTGTGCAGTCTGAACTTATGGGTGGGAGGATGATAAAAGAAGATGTTCTATTATTAATGAGAATGCACAGCTATAAATATGTGTCCATGTACGCTCAGAAAGCTTTAGCAATCACTTACACCTCATCTAAAGGACAAAGCGGGAACGCATACTGCAGAAGAATTATTCACATTGAGCTCATGTATCACAAAAGTCTTCTGTTCAAGGCGTAAAAATCCTTCTCAGCATTACACACAAGTCTTCTTGGTTTGGGTTTGTAATCAGGACTTTTTTTATTATTTATAAGTCTGCATATTCTGTATGTCTGTATTATAAGTTATGGATGGTAAGACAATTCCACCTTTATATAGTGAAATTAGGACATTTTTACTGGGTGTTACACACAAATTTATTTATTTTTTTTAGATCAGGTGGAAAAAAAATCTGATATAAGGTTTTTAATAACATTGTTGCTTAACATTACAAACTTTGCTGTGTTACTTAGTCAGGCCCACATTGAGCTAATAAAATCATCAGAGAAATGGCAGCTACAAGACTATTTAAAATAGACAGTCAACCAATTAGCTTTCATCTGCAGATCACCCACCGCTAATATCTGTAACATGTCTGACATGTCTGTTCTCAGGGATGTCATGGTAATTAGTGTCTCATGAGACCATGTGAGAGAGCAGAATTAAGCATGAATGTGTAATACAATGCAACCTGAAGCTCTTTCTGTAACAGTAAAACATGCTGGGAAATCGCTGTGTGTTGAATCATGTCTCTGCAGTCTGCAGACAAACTGATTTGATTTTCTTACAAATCTTTTCTGATCCGAGAAGTCAAATGTGTTTTTGTTTTCTGCATGTGTGCAAATAGGTGTGTATAGTTTTTAAATGGAAAAAAGTATTATGAAATAGGTCATCCCATTGATCTGATGTCAGTAGAGGATGAAGTTGCAATGGTCAAACATTACAAATTTAGAAAAAAAAAAAAAAAAAAAAAAAAAAAAAAAAATATCTCTGTCCGTATCTCTGTCTCTCTTTCTCTCTCTCCCCCTT
>JBAMIG010000003.1:22956661-22969921 GCA_037177335.1 Kiunga ballochi
TTCATAGCAGCAACCGCACCTCCATGTTGTCCGTTAATGTCTGATTAATGTGTAAAACCACGGCTCCTTCTTTTTGCCATGCCTGTTAAGCTGCTACACCCGAATGCGGAGCAGGAAATCACCATTTTGACCAGGAACAATACTCCACACACTACAATATGTCCTATTTTAACTGGTCTGGCACTGGACTATTTATCCCCTCCAAAACAGCTGAACAACAAAGTCGGGTGACTCAGTGACGTCAGCTGCACGTCCTCCATACCTGTGCATGAACATCCAGGGATAATCGGCTTTTGCAGAACGTTAAATAACCCCATGTCTCCCTTAGATGCTGTCCTTCATGCGAGCCCAGTATACTTTGTTTCAGCAAGGCTTTAACATCCTGGATGAAATTGACCCCTACATGAAGAAACTTGCTGCACAGGTGAGCCTAAACTATCAAACCCAGAAGCCATCACTGTGCTAAAACATGGCACACCAGAGATAATGATGTCTCCTTTTCTGTTCTCACTGCTTTGTGCTCTGTTCCTCTGTTGCATGCAGCTGGATCAACTGGTCATCGACTCGGCCATGGAGAAGAGAGAGCTGGAGCACAAACACGCCCTCGTCCAGCAAAGGGTGAGGCAGCATTGTTATCGAGTTCCACCTCACGCTAAAATAATCCTCATTCCTATTTACTCCTCCTTTTCATGAGAAATCTAAAGCAGTTTCATTCTTCCTTTTCTCATCAGTATCTGTCACCTGTTGCATCAATAAGCTGGAGCAGCATGTGGTTTAATAGGTCATGCCAACATTTCAGCAACCTGGAAGTCAAACTTAAACCTCGAGGCATGTTTAACAAAAAGCTCTTGTATAATAATGCAGCCCAGTTGTGCATAAGAGCAATATTTGAAACGGCACTGAAACAGTTTTTTGTTTTATTTTATTCTACAGCCATAAGCTTTACTTCTAAGTGACCTACATCTGAGAGAGAACAACATAAAGCAAGAAATTGGGATATCATGATTAAAAATAAAGGCGAGAAAATAATGAGATTGTAACTTTTAATTTAACCTGTTATAAACAGAACTGTGTTCAGATTATTAAATACCTGCAAAGTATCTGAGGTTGAGTGAAGTTGGAAGAGGAAAATGTTGGATAAGATGAGCCTGCAGACTGAACCTTTTGCTCGTTGGTCCACAGTAAATTAACCAAGCTCCATAAATGAGCTTGGGGGGCTTCAGCCTTTCTGTATGAGACGCCGTTAAGTCTCAGAGCAGCGAGGCGTTGTTGGGTCTCACATAAAGTGTCTCTGTTAGGTCTCACATAAAGTGTCTCTGTTAGGTCTCACATAAAGTGTCTCTTATAGTTTCATTTTAGAAAGGCCTCGGGAAATCTGAAATGCCACGAGCAGATGATGAGCTTGAATTTCTTGTTCTGTGTTTTTGTTTTGTTAAATGACATCAGAGGTCAGATCATTTTCTCATGAGACATTTTTCAGTCAACATTTTATTCTTGACTTGCTTTACAGATTCCTCTGTGTTCAGTAGAAATGTGACAGCCTTACCATCCCTGGTATTTTTGTTGTAATGCGTTTTTAATCTTGCTTTTGGCGTCAAATGCTCCGTTTTTTTTTTTTTTTTTTTACCTCTGTTCAATTATTTGGGCTATTTATGTATTTGTTTGTTTTGTTTTCTTATTTTCAAAGAGGTTACATTCTTACTTTTGGGCTCATTTTTATAATATAATATAATAAAAGTCAGATTCATCCCACTGGTCGTTCAGTTGATGACAGACTTCCTTAAAACTCACCTTCCACATCCAACAGTCACATTCATGCACAGATGCACTGAAATCATCCATCTGTTAAGCAGGCGATGCCAGAAACATGCCTGTTTTTCTGCCTGACCTGGCCCCTTTTTTCCTTATCGATTCAGTTGCCAAGTGAAGGCATCCTGCCAGACTCGACCAACGATTCTGTGCCCTGGTGGCCTTTCGATGAGTTTCCTATTCGGAAAAGCATGCTCAGAGTTTACCTCCTCATGTTACTTCTGAATAATTTAGACTTGGAAAAAGTGTTTGCTAATGGCCGTGTGTATGAGGAAGCTAATCATGTAAAAGCATTTTATGTACAAACACTGATTAATACTTTTTTAATGTAATATTTTAATTGAAGTAATATTTTATTGATGAGTTTCCCCATTTCTCTTTCTCTCCTTTTTGCACCACGTGTTGTCTTCCAGACTCTGATGCAGGTGAGTTTTCACACCCTCAACCACACATACACACTTACACACACACACACACACTGAACAGGACAAGATGTGAACTAGCCATGTAGGCAGTTGTTTGTATCCCTATCAGGGAGTCCCCATGATTCTGTGTAATAAATAAGATTAGGGCCCACACAATGGAAAGTTATCTGTTTAATTGTTTTTAATTGCCCTTATAATTTGGATGTGCCGTTCACATGGAACCAGCCTTTTCTGAGCTCAGAGGCACAAACCTTTTAAATGCGGAATTTAATTAAATAAATGGAAGTAATCCAGATCAGTTCTCTATTTATGTTATAAAACATGTTGCCTGTCAGAAAGAAACTGTTTCTTATTAAGCAACACCTTTTGCATCCAGTCAGTTTAAGTCATGCACTCTGGGTTAGTAAGGTCAGTGACCTAGTGGGGATATGGTAATGACTAATCCACATCTATCCTGCTGACCTTGATTTTTCCAGCATGATTTTAAGTTGTTTTTTTTTTGTCCCTTTGCCAAATAGACAATTTAAGTCAAGCAAAAATAAGCAGGCATGGATGACTGGAAAGTGTTTTAAATGTAGAAGTAGCGTGTGTTTAACAGAAAGGAGCATCAGATGTGTGGATGTCTGCATGCATGTCTGCATGCACTGCATACATTTACTGCTTTTATTGGAAATAAAATCTGACATCAAACAGACTCAATGAGCTGATCATGACCTGATGTGAGAATCTCTAGAAAAAACAAAGGATTTGCTGATCTTAAAATATTAAAGTGTGTGTTAACACAACAAACACAAGAAAATAGCCATTAACTTAGCTGACCAGCTGTTGCTACCTGACATCCATCATCCTACAAAGAGCTTGGTGATTCATTTAATTAAAAACAATTTATGAAGTCTTAGCAGCAAGTTCCCTCCAGGTCTGATCGTACATTGCTCATCAGAACATTATAGTCTACAGGCATGTTGGCATGATAATATAGTTAGAAAAATATGACCTGTTTGGACTGAAAGGGGAGTGTATAATTGTGTGTGTTTAGTTGAAGCATTGCAAAACAAAGCAGATAAATGAGTCTAATAAATACTTCTTTATATTGTGTGGGCAAGCTGACAAGTGTTGTTCATAGGACCTCTGTATTTTACAGCCTTTTAGATGATTTATTGAACTATTTAGTAAATATTCTAGACTTAAATGTGAAGCTGCATGACAAACTGCTAAAGCTTGACCCAAACAAGGTCACGCAAGGACAATAGTAAAGTACACCCGCAAATAAGGAAATAGAAACATTAAAATAAAATAATTGTTATGGCCTTTTCACATTCACAATCTCAGACTGCTGGAAATACTGACAGGAACTGCATGCACAAATGCCTGCAGGCCTAAATGCAGGAAAGCAACACTGTAAACAAGGGCAGATCAAAATTCCTTCAACACGTGATGTGCTGAACAGACTAGTTAAAACTAGTTTTAGTAGTAATAACCTAGTTTATCATTACAAGATTTAAAATATAGAGCTTGTGCATTCTGGCTCAGTATTTATTAGATTAATACCAACACTGTCTGGTTGCCTGGTCTTTATGAAAACTATTACTCTTAATATTCCAATACACACTGTCTTGTTTCAGTCATTAGGAGGATGGAGGTTTATTCTTAATAAAAACAAGCAAACAAATCCAGCAGCGTGAGAATAATGATCTGAGCACAGCTGGCTTCTTTTTTTTTTTTTTTAGATGTTCCCCTTGTTCCGATTAAATTCTGGTAATCATGATGCCAGAAAGGTTAGCATGTCAAGCAATTCGGGAGATGGCTCTGTGCATGATGCCAACCTCAATCCACTCTCTCCTTCATCCACTGCCAGCTCTGACTCAAGTCAACAGATGGCACAGCAGGGAACTGAATGTGAGGTTGAGCAGTAGCAAAAGAAGACAAAGAGAACAGAGAGGATATACAGCCGAAGAATTTAAAACCCAAACACAAGCTGGGTGTGGTGGAGGATAAAACTGCTGTAAGAGGGACAGCAGCGATCTTTGTTGCTCTTCACTCATGCGTTTGAATGAAAGACACAAAGATTCTCAACAGGAATTAGATGCTGCTGATCGGGTTGTCATACCCGAAGGGACGAGACGCATTTTTCTCACCACGTCACTTCTTCTTCCATATGCAGATGTGGAGGAGCAAGAAGCACAGCCATGCAGCAGTTTGTGAATTATAGATGATAAACATTTCTTATTATTAAGCCTTTAAGTAACTTCAGCTGTTACACAGAGTTACAGTATACACTAAGTCTAAAGTGGACTCCTAAAGAGAATTTAGTGTGAGATGTCAGCATACAGAAGTGGATAGAAACTATGTATCATGTGTGACATTGAACTTTGGGAAACGTAATTGTGAATCTTTTCATCTCTTTATTAAAAATTTGTCAGTATCATTAAATCCTTTCCTGCTTCTTTTGATGGCCCGGGCTTTCTTGTCCCTGTTTTTGTATCAGCCTGTCCTCCTCCAAACATCAGGCGCTCCCTCTTTCTCCGCTTTCCGCTTTCACTTTTATGTGTGCAGGACTTTATTGTGGGTCCCAGGGGAGTTGCAGCCTCCACTCAATCCACCACCATTGTTGTAACTTTTGGCTGTCCAGCACTGAGCAAACAAATTCATACAAACAATATTTAGTAGACTTAATATATGATGACTTAACTTATTATTATTATTATTATCATTATTATTTGCAGGTATCTGCATGACCACATTAGTTGTTGCTTCTAGTGTGGAACTCGCACCATTGATGGAGTTTGTAATGTTACCTAACACTTTTTGTAATGTCAACCTTTCCATGTCAACACCCTATTTGCCTTTTGCCATTTTCTCAGTTCTACCCAAACCGGAATAACCTAAAGACAATGATGTTTTGGTAATACACCAAGATTGTGTCCAAAGTCTTTCTAGACCTTTCTACAGTAATTTTGCAGATGCCTTTATCCGAAAGTGTCCCAAAAAAGCCTTAAAGGTTATTCTATAGTTATTTAGCATTATAATTATTATTAATAACCTTTCTTTTAATAGAAGTTTTGTTGTTAAGTTTTGTTAAATACTTAGTAGTTGATATGACTGTTGGCTTATGTGCCAGTATAGACCCATAAACACACACAGCATACACATTTTACCATCAAGTTGATTAAATAATGTATTAAATTATTATATTTAAACAAAATAAGAAGACTAACTATTGTGTTTTCATCACAAGTTTTATTTTTTAACAAAGAAACCTTGTTTTTAGCGGGTGTGTCTGCTTTGCCTCGTGAGTCTTTGAGCTGCATCGTTGCGCGCGGTCCTGGCTGATTTAAGGTGGGAAGAGGAGGCTCCTGGTAAGTGTTTAGGGAGTAATAACGTCTGCTTGATTAAGCAGGAACAGTTTTCAGAGCAGCAGACAGATGGAAAGCTGACTCTGCGGGCCTCGGTGTTGTCGCGGGGGGAAGAGGGGGGCTATAAATCGCGGTGCAGGGCGGGGATGTGGCCCTTGACGTGAGGACACGCAGACCTGAATGTCTCAAGTCGCCGCCACGGGGTCAGTGGGGCACGAGTGTAGCAGCTGTATGCTGATGAGCGCTCGCGACACATCCGCGTGGCAGTGGTCAGTTCATTAGCAGGTGGTGTGGAGTGAAGGAACGACACGCGCGTGCTGCTGTTGGCTGACAGTCTCTCATCTGGGCTCGCGCGATTTGCGCATCCGCCTCCTTTGGGATTTTTAATACTAAATATTTAAATAAATGAGTCATTTTTTTTATAATCAAATGAAAATGTTGTTAGATGTCAGTGTTGTGAAGATGAAGATATTTGGCAGACTGGATTATATGTTGGTGAGAACTTTTTCTTTTCTTTTTTTTAGTCAGCTTTAAAAACAAACTTTAAAAGAATCATTAAATATGATACATTTGCATTGATAATTAAATATTTAAAATGAAAAGATGTTTGAGATTTAATTTTGTCTCTGGTCTAATTTTAAAAAATAACCCTTCTACCTTTTTATTTAGCATTTTTGTATTAATTTGCAATTGAACATTTACAGCTGCTGTAATAAGCAGCAAACCAGGAACTGATAGATTTAAACACAGAGCTTGTAATCTAGTACTTGCCTTCTTTGGATCTAAGCTGGTTATCTCTGTCTGCTTTGCTCCAGATGCTGAAGTGTTCTTGGATTAGATTCTCAACCCCTGATTGCCATTTTTGTGACATTGTTGTGTCTGTGTGTTAAAGCTCTTCATGCATAGAATGAAATATGTGTGTGTGAAAGGGTTCATAGTGGAAAAAATGCATCGAGTAGATGAGATTAGAAAAGTGCAACATCACACAGTCTATTTTCCATTCAAATAATTTGTTGTTTGTTGTCAAATTGTTCACAATAAATTAAAAAAAAAAACCTAAAGAAAGTCAAAGTGTAATAAAAGTTCACAATGACATCTGTGTGTGTTATGCAGTTTTACACTCGTGCATGTGTGTCTCTGTGTGTGTGCAGCTTGCCATATGCTCAATATCACTTTACTCCAAACCAAAGAGCCTGCTTACCAAACAATGGTGAAACCTAACCTCTGCTTCCAAATGAATTTAAATCTGTTGTGCCTTTCTGTCGGCTGTGCAGGTGGTATCTAGCTTTAAATGACTCTTCTTTAAAGGCAAGAAAGATAATGTAGAAGCGCTTTTACCTGATAGGCTTAGAAAGGCTGATTAAGAAGGGAATGAAGAATAGGAGATACACATTCACACACAACAGTAACACATCCATCGTGTAGGACTGATAAGGCCTTCCCTTTGTTTCCTGTCTTTATGTTGTTGTGGACTTTAAACTAAATTGCTTCATTACATCACCTGATAGACTCGTTCTACAGTGGTTTCAACACAAAGCAGTTACTTTTATAGAATTGCGTAAATATTTCTGCAAAGCCTGACCTTACCAGTGTTACTCTCTGTTCATGGACCACTCACTGAAAATGAGTTGAAAAATGAACCCAACCCTGATCAATATTTAACATGTTGTCATTGCAGGATTTCTCCTATGATGACCATAAGCTGGAATTCAACGTGGATGCACCTAATGGTGTTGTCATGGAGGGCTATCTGTTCAAAAGGGCCAGCAATGCTTTCAAGACCTGGAACAGGTACAGTGATTGTGGACATTTAGAGGGTGAAACCAGAGCTTATGCACATCCTGCTCCTATTAAACAGTTCTAATGTAGACGTTGCAAAGAAACTATTATAAAACCTTTCATTCAGTCTCATTTAGCCCATAAATTTATCAAGTTATCCCCCCCCCCTGCAGGAATCACGCTAACCACCTTATGTCGCACTTTTTGCCTCCTGTAGGCGCTGGTTTTCAATTCAAAACAGCCAGCTGGTCTACCAGAAGAAACTTAAGGTACAGACGGATTTTTTCTTTTGCACCATTATTAAAATATCTTGTTTTTGTAACAACAGATCATGGAGAGAAACATTCATGATTTTGCATTTGCAAAGAAAAAACAAATACTAACCTGCGTGCTGCTTTGACAGGATTCTCTGACTGTGGTGGTTGAGGATCTGAGGTTGTGCTCTGTCAAACCATGTGAAGACAACGAGCGCAGGTTCTGCTTTGAGGTGGTTTCACCCACTAAGTAAGTTTTCTGCTTGTCCTACCAGGATAAAGGATTCAGTTTCAATTAGTTTTATAAGACTTTTAACTCTTGTGGTTAGTTGTGCTATTATTTATTTAGCCATGTTGAATGAACGAAGATAAATAACTGCACAAAAGATGAATAAAACCATTTTTAATGGCCTTCTTCAGGAGCTGCATGCTGCAAGCGGAGTCTGAGAAGCTGCGGCAGGCTTGGATTCAGGCAGTCCAAGCAAGTATCGCTTCTGCTTACAAAGATATCGGAGACAACTATTACATTGAGGTGTGCTCACATTAGTATAAAATTAAATCTAAGTTTAATAACTGATCTTTTTAAAGTAACTGCTTCTCGATCTGTAACTTGTCCTGCAGCGCTTGGACCGGACAGCTTCCCCGTCCACCAGCAGCATCGACTCTGCCAGTGAGCTCCGGGAGAGGGGGGAGAGGGCTGACAGGGGAGTTCGGGCAGGGGGAGAGAGCCTCCTCCAACGGGTACAGAACCTGCCAGGTAACGAGCTGTGCAGCGACTGCGGCCAAACGGCTCCCTGCTGGGCATCAATCAACCTGGGAGTTCTGCTTTGCATCGAGTGCTCTGGGATCCACAGGTAACTCCATCAAACCACAATGTTTCAATAAGAAATTCAGAGAATTGAACCAGAAGAGCTGACCCACTATATTCACCTGTAGGTTTTTTAAATGCACTTAACTGAAGCAATCCTAAGAATGACCTTATCACAGAGGTATTTTGTCTTTTACGATTTACAGTTTATTTACTTGCTTTATTTTTTTTAACTTAGCCAAAGAATAGTCTGCATTTAATCTTGTACATATCGTTGATATCCTGGTGTCCACTAACATTTCATCACCATTAAACTCTACTTTTATAAGAGACAGGCTCTTTTCTTATGAGTCTTCATCATGTCAGTTTTATGAGAGCTACATTACGGGGAAATATTTCTGCAAATATGTTCAAATGATATCTGCCAGCAGAGGGAGTGTTTTGGAAAGAAATAAAAAAGAAGGCAGTGCAGATGTCATTCAACTCTTCAAGTCCTCCTGAATGCAGGGGAACAGTTAATGTGCTGCCCCATATACTCCTGTTAAAAGGAGGAAACGTAAAAAAGAATTTTAAAAGTGCTGCAAATTCCTCAAAAACGTACAAAAACTTCTTTTTCTTCTTGTTTCTTTCAGGAGTTTAGGCGTCCATTTCTCTAAAGTACGCTCACTAACGTTAGACTCATGGGAGCCCGAATTACTTAAGGTGCGTCTTCCAAACTGTTTTGCCAGCAACTTATCCTGCATGTAAAGTGTGTTTTCTCTCTATCTCTACCTATTTAATAAATCCTTGAGTTTGTAGCAACAACGGTATGATTTGAAAATGTTTCCTTTCTATAAAATCCTTCACCTTTTGCCACCTTTTTCTTTTCCTTTTCTTGTGTTTTAGCTTATGTGTGAGTTGGGGAACACTGTGATCAACCAGATTTATGAAGGAGCCAGTGAGGAACTAGGAGCAAAAAAGCCTGGGCCCTCCAGTTCAAGGTAAGCCTTAATCTAGAAGGCGGATTCAGCCTGAGTGAGGTCAAAGTCATTAACTGCAGGAAGTCCTCTCATTATTAATTAATTAAATGATTTATTATTATTATTATTATTATTAGTATTATTAGTAGTATTATTATATAATATATATTAATAATAATAAAAATAATAATAAATAAAAAAAATTAAATAAATTTTTTTTTTTTTATTTATTAAAATTGATTAAAATTAATTAGTTTTTCAGGCTGTTCTGAAAATTAAATTCTGCTTGTGCAGGTAACATAAATGCTTGTGATTGACCCCCTGCAGGCAGGAGAAAGAAGCCTGGATCAAGTCTAAATACGTGGAGAAACGTTTCCTGAAGAAGATGAGTGGAAGTGAAGCTCTGGTGGACGGTGAGAGGAAGTCGCGCCCGTGGATGGTGAAGAAGTGCCGGCGTCGTAACAGCTCTGTTCGGGCGCCCAACAAGGCCCGCAGGAAATACCACCGGTATGATCCTGGCAGCGCCTCACCTGCGAACCTCTCAGCCGGTCAGTGCAGAGAATGAAAGGAATCCGTATGTGTGCAGAGATCACATCAGAGGGAAATCCTGACCTTTCTCCTCTGCCCTGCAGCGGCTGCGGCAAAGTTTCGGCGGGACTCCCTCTTCTGTCCAGATGAGCTGGACTCGCTCTTTTCCTACTTTGACACTGGCTCCGGCCCTCGCAGTAGGTCTACAAACATTTACTTTGAACAATGCAATGCTTTTCAGGATTACAGAGGAAGCCACTATGTTTATGTTGTGATCAGCTATGACGCCAGTAGTGACACTGACTGGGATGGGGCAGTTTGTTTTAATTTACTACGCCGCCTCACCTGTAACGGTAGCACATGTTTGAGGAGGGCAGTTTGTGCCTGATAATAACTTATGATGATGGTGTGTCAAGTAATGATTAACGTGTCCGCGGCTTGGCAATGCTTGGCCCTGCAGGTCTTAGCAGTGACAGTGGCCTGGGAGGAAGCACTGATGGCAGCACAGACATCCTGGTTTTTGGCTCCGTTGTGGACAGTGTAACAGAGGAAGGTAATGAGAGTGTTGGTGTCGAGGATTTAACCCGAAATTACAAAGTTCTGATGCATAATGCCCCTGTAAGAATAAAGTCTATCTAAATAGGTTTTGTTTTAAACATAGTCAATTTCCCTTAAATTAAATCTAACCTTATATCAGTCTTAACTCACCCATATCCTTTTTTTTTTATGTTAATAATAACATTGTCATGTTCAATCGCATATCCACAGAGGAGGAATCGGAGGAGTCCTCCAGTGGTGAAGTGGAAATTGAACAGGAAGTGTCTTCAGACCCTGAGGATCCTAGGGAGCTACACCCTGGGGCGCTGCTCCACCGATCCTCCCGTCTCCATAATTTACCCCTCATGGCGGAAGCATTGGCACATGGTGCTGATGTTCATGCCACTACTGAGGAAGACGGGAAAACGCCACTTATACAGGCTGTAATTGGGGTGAGAGTTTTTATCCTTTATCTTGTCTAAGTAGTTCACCTTGGAAAGTATTCATTGACTGCATTTATTGATTTCTTTTTATTGTTGTCATATTTCTTATAATGGCTTGGAACTGAGATTACACAGTAACTTTAGTTTTAGAGCCTTAAAGAGTTCAAAACAAGGAGTAACCTTCGCCCAAACAAAATCATTGCTTTCATTTTCTGGCAGGAAAGAAACAAAAAAAAAACTCTGTTTTCAATGCAATGAAACAATAAACAAACTTATGTTGTTTGTGTCATCATTTCAGGGCTCTTTGATAGCTTGTGAGTTCTTGCTGCAGAATGGGGCTGATGTCAACCAGCGGGACATGAGAGGCAGAGGCCCGTTGCACCATGCAACCTATCTGGGGCACACTGGGTAAGACGTGCAAGAAATAGGAAAAAAAAACCAAGCAAGTTATGACCGGCTCGCTGCTGTAAATCCTGTGCATGCCCTGACCTGTGTGTGAAATGAACAAAATAGTTGGTAAATCCTTTATCTGGGAGAGAAAATATTTTTTCCTAAATCCTGTCACTTAGCTGTCTTACATCAGAACTGTGTGAAAGAGTATAAGGTGGTGAAGTCTTCATACACGTCACTGGAAACTAAAGCAGAAGTAGAAGCTTTATTTACATTGTGTAAATAAATCTGTGAATGGAAATTATTCTTGTGATGAGATTCTGAATTCATTTTTATTCTCTCTGACCTTTTTGATTCATGAAGTCAAGTGTGTCTGTTCCTGAAGCGAGGAGCGTCGCAGAGCGAGGTAGATGAACAAGGTCAGGATCCTCTCAGCATCGCTGTCCGAGCTGCCAATGCAGACATCGTTACCCTGTGAGACATTCGGCTTCATTTCTTTCTTTCATTTCTTTTATACTTCTGACTTTTTCCTACCCTACTGATAATTTCTGTTCCGTGTGAAATAGTTGCACATGTTGTGCAGCTCAATGTTTCCTTTTAGCAGTGCAATGCATGAGATATGTTTGAAAGATGCAACTATTATAACCCCCCCCCCATCACCCATATAATTTAGCATAATACAACAAAACATGAACACAGTTTGCCCATTTCCTAGTTTACTTTCTAATAAAAAAGATCATTTCACCAAAACAGTTAAACATTTTAAATCCTATAAGTTGCATTTGGATATTCACACTGTAGTTGTTTTGAGTTTTTTAACCCAATTTCCTCCTTATTTTGTCTTTTGCAGGTTGCGTCTGGCACGGATGAACGAAGAGATGCGTGAAGCGGAGGCTCCACTGGGTCAACCAGGTCAATACCCCAGCAGCAGCCCCACCGAGCAGCAGTATAGGAAGTGCATCCAGGAATTCATCTGCCTCACCATAGACGAAAGCTAGTGCTCGTGTCTGTACCTGGGAGCATAGCATGTGTTGCATTTATTCAGTCCAACTCCCCCTTCATGAAAACTTTAGATAATTTTGTGGAAGTTACCTCTAGGTGTTTATCTCAAGCCAGCTGCTTCCTGAGATTTTAGCTTACAGGAAACTTCTTGTAAATGAGGCGTGAGAGGAGAAAGGGTGACTGTAAGGTGCAGCATGTCTTAGGGAAACCTCTGATTAAACTTTCTAACTCTACTGACAGTCACCACCTCCAGTTTCTTGCATCACCACTAAGTCTCTGCTTGTTATTACATGTCACCACCTAGGCATTTGCTCTCTACACAGTAAAAGAAAAACATCTTTTTGGTGTTTTGCTAACAGGGTTATCCTCTAATGTAACATAACATAGTGTAACGTCTTACTTGATAGCAAAGGTCTACTATTGACCAACTGCTTTTACACCTCAAGAATCTCACTACATTAACCCTCTATACTTTATATCTATCCAAACCATCTGTGCGATTTCCAGCTTACCCATCTCTTCCTAACCAGAGATGTAAATATACTTATTTAGATATTTAGAAACTGTGTACTGTGGCATGAGGTGAAAAAAGGTATTTGTTCTGTTACTAAAAGAAGAAGAGTAACTGAGAAGCTACATTAGAGGTGGCAGGATAGTTTACTGTGACAAAAAAAAATACTGAAGGGCTTGTGGAGAAGAGACACTTGCCAGCTGTGTAAGATACTTTGTGGTGTGATGAGTGAGTGAGCAGGAGAGAACATGAGTGCATGTGTCTAAAAATACTGAGAGAAAGTTTGATTATGTTACATTATGTAAAGGAAAAAAAGGAACTGTGCACTTTTCCCATATACAGTGTTATAATTCTGTTTTTGTTTCTTTAGGAAAGATTTTTACATTGTTTTTGTCCAGTTATTGTCTGTTTGTCATTTTATGTATCAACCAAGAGGACTAGTGCAATCCATTCATATATATC
>JBAMIG010000003.1:22982018-23006993 GCA_037177335.1 Kiunga ballochi
GGAGGAAGGTTTATAAGGGTAGACAGGCAGAGCCAAGAGCCACAAGAAGTTTCATTAAGTTCAGCAAAGACTTTACCTGAGCAGTAAAGGTGTCTCAACGCTGCAACAAGTGAGTATTTTCATGAATTGAATCTTTTAGCATTAAGAAAGCTTTTCTTTTTGTGAATGTTTTACCTGGCATCTTTTAACTCAACTATGTGCATGCTGTTACTTTGCAGATCTCTTGTTGCTGAAGGAATCTTCTGATCAATACTCCGTAAAGTCAGCATGTCTCCAGAGTTGGAAATGGAGTGCGTTGTTTGCCGCAACCAGTATTCACGCAGTAAATGAATTCCTCGTGTCCTTCACTGCGAACACACTTTTTGTTCACCTTGCCTGGTGAAAATGACCAAGCCTTTCAGTGTTCTCCTCACCGTGAGCTGTCCTGTGTGCCGCTGGATCACAGTCACCGAGGGCAAAAAGCCCTTGGAGGCGTACCTCTGGGTCAACACGCAGATCTGGGATCAACTTCCAGAAGAAAAGAATAAATGTGATTCGGAAGAACAGCAGAAATCCAAAGTCAGCTCAGTATCGTTAAGTACATCCTGCTGTATTCATCTGTTCTAGAAAAGCTGTGGATTTATTTCTAAATGTCACCTCTCTGTTTTTTCCTGTAGCCCTAAGTCAAGCCCGTCTGGTCTGAGGTCATTGTGGCAAGCAATCCGAAAGTGTTTTTGTAAAAAATGATACTTAACAACTGATGGAGCAACACCAGAGGAAAACCCTGCATTCCTATCATCATATTTGTTGATTATGCTTTCTAAAATATATTTTGTATAATAAATATGAAGGATTCTGAGAATAAAAACAGCAGTGATGTTTTTATGCATTAACACCTGTGCAGGTAGTAAAGGCAAATGCAAGGCAAGTTAATTTGTATAGCACCTTCCATGTACAGGACAACACAAAGTGCTTTACATGAAAATAGAAAAAGCTTTGCTGATGCTGGAAAAATGAAAAATCACATTAAAATCATGAATTAAAATAATTAAAAGCAGATTGCATAAAGTTACAGTGCAGGCGCATTAAAAGAAGGTTTTAACCTGGATTTAAAAGTGTCTCCATGTGATCAAAGTTTCCTCCCTACGGGCAGATAGGGATGAAATCATCCCTGTTCCACATGTTTGCAGCAGAACAGCTAAATTCTGCTTCTCCATGTATAGTCTGGACTCTGGTCTGAACCAGGTGACCTGTGTCTTTGGATCTAACACCTCTGATTGGTTTATATTCTCTGAACATATCACAGATGAATTCTGGGCCTAAATTGTTTTAGGATTTATAAACAATCAGTGGGAGTTTAAAATCGATTCTGTAACGGACCGGACACCTTGTTACTGTAAGTCCAGTTAAATTCCATTATATTATCCTCTATATTATTATAGTGTATAATAATAAAATGTAGTCACCGGGAAACTCCATAAAAGAAACGTGAGCACACAGTACTCTGCATGAATGAGATACACCGTACTAAAGAATTTTGGTAGTACTTTAACCCAGCACTAATTTTATTTTTCCTGTACTGATATACTTCAGTAAAAGCCTTTTGCTTTTTTTTTTTTTTATTCTAGTTTCTGCTTTGTCCTGTTTTTGATAAGGTTGCACTGTAAATGCCCTCACTGTGGGACAAATAAAATTAAAAAATGATTAATAGTTGATAACATTTGTGTTTGTTCAGCTTGACACTCAAAAAGAAAAGACAAAGCGCTGAGTAATTGTGGTTATTTTATTGGAAACGGTGACAGTGGATTATTTGAGCTCAAACCTTTTTCCCTGAATTAGTTCTATCAAAAACAGCCCCTTATCTATACTACGTTAAGATGAAATACAGTTAAATATTCAGACGTTACAATACAAAACCGATGGAGAAACAGCTGGGAAAAGATTTGCTAAAGATTTCAGGAATTATCCCGAGGACCCCCCCCCCCCTCCCCCTCCCGCCCCGCTCAAATCAAAGATGTGAAGCAGAGAAAGCTGCAGATCTGAACACGGGAAAGGCAGATTTCCACAAACTAGCAGTTTGACAAAAAAAAAGACCTTTTTGCAGAAAAGACGCTGCATGTTTGAGACAGAGGATTTTTTTAATCATCACACTGGATTACTGAGCATTCCCTAAAGTATGAATACAGTTGTGTTCATGAGTGTTTGTGCAGCATAGTGGGTTGTTCATTACACTCTTAGCAAGCCAAAAAACCCCAAACTGGCCATGATTCACTCTGAACGATAACTGGTCCTACACAGTCGGGATTCACACATATACATTTAGATATAAGGAATATTCTATGATCAATGTGAAAGTGGGGTTTTCACACTCAGAGGGAGGGGGAAACCATTTAAAAGCTTTTCACATCATTCCTCAGGAAGGTGATCACACTCTGAATTTCATAAATACATTCAGCAACCAGGTTTGTAGTTTTCATTCTATTGCATTAGGACATGATCTATCCTGCCTATACACATTACTACATAAACTACCACAATGTGTACTTAAATTAACATATGCAGTTTTCACACCTTCTCATCTTCACAGACCTTCCTCTTCTTACTTCAAAGACAAAAACATAATTTAAATACAGTAAAACGACATGAGTAAACAGACATGGTTAAGTTACAGTCATTATGTTCACTAAAAACAAAGGGCCTCAGTGGATTAGTGTGGACATCTTTAAATAAGGCTCATGGAAAAACAAAGGACCATGAGCTCTACTGACCTTGCAGGTCAGCCTCAAACCGCTCACCCTAAATGGAGTCCATGATCAATTTCTCATCACACAAATTCTCAAGCTAAACAGGGTAAAATACAGATAACATGATGCCTTAACTGGACTGATCAGGCTGGGGATAAAACATGAATCGAAGCTTTTAAGGGGAAATAAAATGTACATACACATAATACCAAAAGACATGTAAAAATACTAAAATTGTCCAAAAGAGCATAAAAACGAGCCAGATGTGAAATGCTATTTTGGGGTTAAAAGCAGCAAACAAATAAGTGGCCAAGAATTTCTTCTACAGTTGAAATGTGTCTTTGTGATGCATGTGAGCAGAGAAGGAGATGCATTTTCTTCTCTGCTAAATTGTAAGAGATTTTCTATAAGTAGGGGTACTGTGCGAGGCGCCGGGGGCTTAGCTGGTAGGCACTGTACGCCTCAGCCCGGGGTGTCACGCTAACATAGGGAGATCCAGCAGCAAACTGATGCTGGTAAGCTGCAGGGAGACCGTGCAGCAGGCTACTAACAGAATCCTTGCGACTGGCAGAGTCTCTCCTGGAGGATGAGGAGGATGAGGCGTATGTTGCTGCATAGGCAGAAGGGGAGTGTCCGTGGCTTCCGTGACCACGGCTTAGCAGCTGCTCCATAGCCTGGGAAGCCGAGGAGAGGGCAGTGGAGGCTGGGTAGGTGTACAGGCTGGTAGCAGCAGCTGAGCCCGATGCTAGGGCGGACACTTCGGAGAAGTTGTAGTGAGATGCAGAGACTGTCGGAGGGAAAGTCTGCTGGCGACGCAACGACGAGTCACTGTGGGAAGCCCCCAAACGTTCCTGAGATGAGGAAACTACAGACTGTACCTAAAAAGGAAATTAATTGTGACATGTTTTATAAATGCATATATTTCACCACCTTGTGTGATTTATATTTGGTGAGACAGACAAACAGAAACATGTTAAAAACCTGAAATAGATTAGATTTAATCTGCTTCCACTTTATCCAGCAGTGCCTTCACAAACTGCTCCTCAGCTTATTAAGATATAACATTCCTGTTCTGCTGGTTTTCCTAATTACATTTGGGAAACATGTTTCTGCAGATTGTGTTTTTATTATCCTTTGAATTTTATTTGCCTTTAATTGTTGCTGACATTTTATCACATGGCATCCTGCCTGCTATGACTGATGAGTCAATTCAAAGCAATGTGATGTGACATAAAAGAGGTTTGACAGTGTGGTGAAGACGCTGACAAGATAAAAAGCTTCAGAGGAAATATGCACAAGTTATTTGTGAGAGAGGAAGTTTCAATCTTACCTGACTGAGGTTTAAGGGGTGTGACTGGCTTGGGATCAGGCCATGCCGGTCCAGGCTCCCCCCTGAACCGCAGGGCTGTCGGTAAGAGGCTCTTTTTGGCTTCATGTAGTTCACTGCAGGTTGAAAGTAGTAAGGTGTTATTCACCCCTGCTGCTTTCACAAGAACAATAAAACTCCCTGTAAATAAAAAACAGGAGGTCTAACTCACCAGTCTCTACTCGGCCATGTGAAACCGTCCCCCTCTCAGCTGCGTGAGGTTTGACTGAAGGTGCCACCACTGCGAGAGATTTCGCCTGCCGTGACGGCATGATGCTTGCTGGGTGAGGTACGCGGGGTAGGGGAGTCAGAGGACTGGCCGTAGAGGAATCCGAATCGTGCACAGTTACACAGCTAATAACATTAGTGCGCTGAGTGCGGCCGAGTCCCACGCTGTTATCGGGGAAAGTTTTAATTGCAATGATCATCAAAACAACAGAGTTCCAGAGCAGAATGACCCAAAAGGCTCGGTTCTCACCTTGCTGGATGGAACTTGCGCTCATCCTCCGTGTCTGTGTCACTGTGAATAGTGATGATGCTGACCGCTGGGCTGGGTGTGTCAGAGATGATGATTGGTTGGGACAACATGATGGCAGAAGTGGCTGGGGTCACACCGTTGTTGCTAAGCAAAGATGAAGTGAATATACCCCTATAAAAAGAAAGAAATGCATTTAGACTGTTCCTCCTGATAACGGATTTAAAAAAAACACCACATGAAGGATTGTTTAAAGACTTGCAGACAGGACAAACCTGTTTCTGTTCTCCCCACGTCTGGCTTTCACCTTCTTCCTCTCCTGCTGCGTCTTTGTTTGGGTTATGTTCCTGTTAGGGTGACAAGTTAAATAAATCAAGTATTCTTTACACTACAGTAATCTTTCAGTGTAATATTTACTATACGTTTGAATCAGCTGGCAACACAAATAAATGCTACATTTGCAGTATGAAACTCCGCTACTTTACTGTTTCAGCGACTGATTGACCCACCGCCAGCTGGGTCCCTGCTGCACAGCAGTATCAGAGCGGATCGTTTCTTGGGTTGTCCCAGAGACATTTGACTGGTGGGCAGAGCTGTGGACAGCCACACTAGGAACCTGCTGCCAGGATGACGGTATGAGGATTTGTTGGGTACCGGTGGGCCAGGCCTGCTGAGAATACACGACAGACAGGCGCACCTCAGTACAGGCGATACACAGAATGAGTCATGAATGAATGAATCAACACAAATTGAGTGCTGGAATGGGCTAGACAAAAGAAGCCATGCCAAGAAATAAATCCAAAGACTGAATACCGAGAGACAAGCCAAAGGCCCATGTCCTCTACAGGCAAAAGCACAGAGCTATTAAGCGAGCAACTTTTCCCAAGCCATTCCTTTCTTTATTATAGCATTCCCCTGCAACAAATGCACAAGATGAAACCATGCAAAGCACAAACAATGTAGCGCTGTAAACAGATCAGGTGGACAGACAAAAATACAAAGAACCATGGTGCCTGTTAGAAAAGAAAGAGATTAGTTAAGTTCCCTGTTGCCAGCTGATAATGTCTTGGGGAAAGGCATGCCACACGTTCTGGGGCTGAAACAGAAGATGTGAGTCAAGCTGTTGAGGAGGGCTTTTAGTAGAGTTCTTTAGCTGCAACCTCCTCAGCTGAAACCAAGGAAGGACAGGACAAGAGAAGCTGCAAGCAAAGCGCAGACCAACTCAGCAACACATGCGCTCCATGCCCTGAGCACTCCTATGGGGGGAAAACTGGAGAATGATAATGTATCAATGTAGCGGAGAAAGGGTTCCTTTGAGGTGGAAAAGAATGAAAAAAGATGGTTAACCATGACTTAATGTCATAAGAGGGCAGACCAAAAGGCGATGTTTAACCAAAAAGATGGATTTAATTCATTAAAAACCAGGATTTTAAACACATTCACGTGAGAAAATGTGGAACTATGATGCAAAAAGCAAAAGATTGAAGCTATTCTGTGTGTGGAATTGAGGGAATGAGAAACTTGCAAACAAATTAAAAGAAAAGGAAAAGTAGGGAAGTAGATAGATGGCAGTATTAGTAGTGGTGCATGTCTTTCTTCAGGGGATGTCATAGATGCTTTACCAGCACTGTGGCTGTGTGCTCCAGAAGGGTGGGCCGACCCACCCCAGTGCCCAGCCCAAGGGGCAGAGAATACTGGGGGGCTATGCCTGCTGGGGGTGGGTGCAAGGTAGCCACCATCAGAGGTGTGCAGGAACCCTGAAAGGAGGGAGGGAGGATAGGGAAGGGCAATGTTAGGATGGGATTGATAGGAATGCCTTTAAGGCTCATGACGATTGAGGGGAAAGAACAGAAAATCAGCTGCACACAGAAAACACAGGTCAGCTGGACATGTGACCCCTGGCGCATACTGCAATTAGCCCTCACTTTTTAAAATACCAGAACAAGCTTTTTGACTCCAGGAGTTAAATGCCCCTCACACCAAGCCTCCTCCATCCAGCATAAAAGACCTGAAATAAGACTTTCTGAGATGCAAAGCTACTGAATGCAACCCGAGCCCAGATACAATCAGTGGAAACACAAGTGAAACACATTCTGTTGGAAAGGCATAAATGCAAACATCTTTGTAAACATATGGTCTGACAACACAAATTGACAACACAAGTCTCTATCCACCTACTACAAATGTCAAGAGATGTTTTAACACTGAAAGGAACAAGACTGACACAGGAGAACCACCATCCCCAGTGGTCCGACATCACTTCCCCAGGTGTGACTTCATGTGGGGGTGGGGGTGGTATAATGTATTTAATGGAAAGAGATGGTAAAACTCATGTTTAAATTATTAAAATATTACACTCCAATGGCAAACTTTGTATTCTTGTGGAAGCATAAGAGGTTCTAACCCAGTTACAGAGACCAGTAACATGAAGTCATGACAAAACTGCTGCAAATAGTTTCTATTCCAGTAGTAGGAACCCTGTGGACACACTTAAGTAACTTCATGCATAATTACCATTATATATTTTTGTTTTCAATATATAGTTAATAAATAGGACTAAACTTTGTTACTTTAAGTTTTAAGGTGGAATATAAGGTGCCAGTAAAAGGTTTGGACGCATCTAAAATCAATCAAATTTAACAGGTTAGTGTCGATTCTTTTGGCAGGCATGTTATACTGAAGCACAAACTGTCAAACAAAACTCTTATAGAAGTATTCACAAAAGAAATACTTCTCTCTGCCAGGAGAGAAAGCATGTGCACCTGTTAACAAACCTCATGGGAGGAGCTGGACAAACCCGTTCTGTTATTTTTTTAAGACTCTTGGTTAAATGTGCAAATGGCATGCATCTACTTGGACTGTGTGCAACGAGGTTTTTGAGTTATTCCAAAAAGACGTAGCTGAAGTTGTCACATTGTGTGAATTAATGACACAACCAGACAAGAAAAACAAAGTTCAAACTACACTTCAGTTTTAATCTGTATCTCTGTGTGTGTAGTTTTCTCTGGCTAAAATCACACTTCGTAGCAAAGTGACCATCCCTTACTTAAGTCACATATTTACTGTGACATCATAGAAAATGTCAGTATAAAAATGACCCCATATGTGAAATCTAACATCTGCAAATGCTTACCTGTGTCAGCATACTTGGCTGGATCTGCAGCGACTGAGCACTCTGGTTCTGAGGTACTATGGGTACAGAGTTCTCCACCCTTACAGGGAAACTGGAACTCTTTGCAGATGATTGTAGCCCTGCAAAACATTCCCGCAATTTAGACATGAAAAATGATTATAAATTGACATTAACTATTTAATATCAGTATAATATTTTTTTTTTAATTCAAAATACCATAATCTGATTTTTCTTACTGTTTTTTTACTTTAAGACTTAAGTGTTGCTTTAATTGTGAATGTTATAAAACAAACAGGTTTATACAAACAATCGTTTTAATGGATTTCATCTTGTACAGATCTTATTGTTACCTTGAATAGTAGAGGGTGGACAGACAATGAGGGTCTGCTGGAAGGGTTCTGTCTGGCTACACAGCCCAGCAGGACGCGTTGGAAGAGGTACGCTCTGGTGAGCCAGCCCAGGAATGTTGATGGTTGCCTGCTGGTACAGAGCTGGCTGGTAGTTCAGCAAAGGCACAGCGCCACCTGCAGAAGGCACCTGTTCAGGTGAAACAGATTAACATCAGCAAAAAAATGTTAGCGGAAAGTCACAAATAATAGCCCTCTGGGATCAATAAAGTTTTCTGGATCTGAAAATAAATGGTTATTACAGGTCAATAAATACACTAGCAAAGAAAGAAATGTTTATTAGAGTCTTTCTGAGTAAGTTCTACGATTTTATTGACTTTTCTTGTTAAGCTTGCTCCTCGTATTCATGTCACAGTTACCTGGTTATGCTGGTTGAGTTGGCTACTGAAAGTAACTGTGAGGTTGCCGGATGCAGCGCTTGGGACGGCACTGCTGGAATACAGCGATTTGCCGCTGTCATAGGAGCTACGATGTTTGCAGATTTCCATGTTCTGGAAGCACGACTTCACACTAGTGAAGATTGAATGACAAGCATAATAGATTACATTAACAAACACTTATAGAAACTGAAAAAACACTGCAACCTTGATATACACTTACTGGGAACTGTGGGGGTAGTCCATTAAGTGGCTCATTGTGACAAAAGGGTGACCTAAAGTTTTTGTAGGCGTGATCCTTTTGTCTGCATCCAGACGAAGCATTCGTTTTAAGAGGTCTATAAACTCCCGTCTATCGGCTTTCTCTGCCAGCATGTCTGTCCCCTCCAAATGAGAAGACAGATTAACCTAGAAAACCCAAAACAAAGAAAATATTTACCACACTGAATAAATAATTATATTTTTCTGTGCTCTTATTGGCATATACCTGCATCATGTCATCCAGACAGTTAAAAATGTATTTCCTGGCCTCCTTGGATTTGATGCCCATCTCCATTTCATGCTCTGCTGGAGTCTGGTTAAAAAAATTTAAATATGATTTCCTTTCACAATCCAATTTTCTGATTTATGCATTATAGGGAGAATTTGAATTACAATATAAAAAGCAGAAACAAATGGTTCTGAAATCTTGAGCCTGATTTTAGGTGTAAAATGTGTTCATTTCATTGAAGTACAGTTTATAGGAATCAGCACGACATTCACACCTTAAGTCTCCAGAGGGGGTAGCTCGAGTCAGGGCCTCGATTAAAGAAGCGGCTGGTCTTTGTGCCGGCGCTCAGCAGGTACTCAGCAGGAAGGCCTTGAGTCTGAGAAATGTAACGAATCTGGACACAGACCAAAGAAATGTGTAAACGTTAAGGTATGGACATTCAGCCCGGCTCTGGTGTCTCTTGGCTCATATCTCATTATCCTAATTTAGCCATTTTCACCCATTTGAAAGCTAACAGTTGTGCTGACCTGGTCGTACTCAGAAGCTCCAGGGTAGAGAGGCCACCCAAGAAACAGCTCAGCAATCACACAGCCTAAAGACCACATGTCAATGGCTTCACAGAACGGCAAACCCAAAATAATCTCTGGAGCCCTTAACAGCAAACGAGAGAAAAACAGTGGTAACTAAATAACATTGAACATTTAAGGTCTACATATTTTGACAATTTGATTCTTTCCTCTGTACGTTTAAGACGTATCCTGCATTTACATAACATACCTGTAGTAGCGAGACTGTAAGTAGGTTGAGCACACTGCTTTGGACACATGACTTGCTGAACCAAAGTCAATGACCTTCACTCTGTAAGGCTGTTTAAGAGGGTCAACCAGCATGATGTTTTCAGGTTTTAAGTCTGCATGAATCAATCCCAGGCTCTTGAGTTTCATCAGTGCTGTAGCCACCTAAGAATTAATTAGAAAATATATATAAGTATTAGTCCGGCTGAAATTGAAATGCAGAAAACAAGAGTTACAATTTGCCAACCTGCTGCAGGATGGGTCTGATGTGGCGTAAGGGAAGTGGGCTGAACTTGCTGTGCTTCAGAAAGTCATACAGATTCTGCTCGAGCATCTCGAACACTAAGCACGTATGACCTTTGTGCTGGAAGCATTCATATGAGCGCACAAAGTTGTACTCATCTGCATTCTCTGCACTCAATCGGTTCAGGATTCCCACCTTCAAAAAGAAAACAGACTCAAATAAGTTGCCAAGAAATGCGGGTTTGATTCAATTTCCTGTCAGAAAAAAAGTATTTAATATAACATCTGTGGATGTTATTTAGTGTTGTGATCATCTGCCTGCAGATCTGGGAGAAAACAATAATAGAAAACAGGAGGTAGAAACTGACCATTTTACTGCAGTTTATGCGGAGTTGGAACATAATTTACTTTCTTTCACAAATAATCTGTAAACACAATAGCTTAAATAAAATCTCTTTACCTCAATTTGACCCTGACGAGCATATGAAGGGTGATTTTTCAGAATCTTAATTGCTACGATTTCATTGGTGCCTCTCTTCCAGCACTTGGCGACTTGTCCAAACGTGCCCCTCCCTAGGAACTCCAGCACTTCGTAGCTGCAGGACACTGAGCAGAGAATCTCATGCTGCACAAGCTGATAATCCCCCTCCCCGTTGGAGCTGCTGCTCTTAGTGGTTGGAGCTGAGTGAGGAATAGACTGGCCTGTCCCCCCTCCTCCACCACCACCTGTACGGTTGGAGTAAGTTGCAGCAGGAGCTGAAAGTTCCTCTAATATTTGAACACTGCCACATCCGCTTCCTTCACTGGTCTCCTCCACCTTTCTTTTTTGCCCGTGCCTGTGAGCCCTTGTCTCGGAAGATGCGTCATGATTGTAGGAGGACGACGTTGTCTGCTCAGTGACACGTCGACTAGATCCTCGAGGAAGACTACCAGTACTATCCGCTGCACGTATCACCACTTGACCTCTAGACCCAGATGCTGCAGAAGGAAAGACGAGGGATGGTGCAAAGGGCGGCACAGCTATAGCTGGGGTAAATGCGTATGCCGACTGGCCTGTTATGGAGCTAAACGCATCAGTGGTGGATACGTCCCAAACGTTATTCTCCACCTTGAGCTTCTTGACACGGCAAAAGGCACTGGAGGAAATTGAAGGGGGGGAAAAGACTTGCAGCTGTGAACTCATTGCTGCAAAAAAAAAAAGAATTGCATGGAAAAAAATAATTAACATAAATTTAAAATAACAAACAAACCCAACATATTAAATAGCCTTCAAATAGACACTGATTAACAAACATTAAAAACCACTGACTGGTTAAATCAGACTCCACATTTTAGCATTACTGATGCCACTTTGGCAAACATCTAGCATTTCCAAAATGCCCTCCCTTACAACTAAACCACAGCCCAATTGGATCAAACTAAAGTCCAAAGGGTTAGCATTGCACCTGAGTGATCCTAATCATGTCAACAAATACTCAATAATTCATGACATCAAAGACTAGATATTATAAGAGACTATCAGCATAATTCAGTACACTTTTGTTTTCATACACCACACAACCATGTTAGTCATTAAAAACAGAGTATTTCTACACCAGCTGTATAAACTGCACTTGGTTTAGTTGATAACATACCAAAAAAGAAGCCAAATTGTAAATGCCAAACACTTAAATGTCATACATCCAAGTCCAAGAAAGATTTCCAGTTACAAAGGATTATAAAAACCTCAAATAAACATCACCACCTGTGCAAAATTTAAACTCAATGTTAAACGTAATTAAATGTTTACACACAGACAGGATGAACTGCAGGTAAATAATGAAGCACATTGATTTAAACTAAAAGGATGCCGTTTGGTGAATGAGTTCACAGAATTAAGTTAATTTGATGAAAATGGACTAAATGAGGAAATATGGCATCATTTACTTAATGGGAGAAAATAAAGCGAGAAGGAAATCCGCTGTTAAAAAACATACATTTGCATACAACTTTAATGTAACAAATTTAAATAAACATCAATATTTGAACAGTTAATGCAATTACTTCAATAGAAGTCGGAAAGCTTGTAGCTAAACACTACCCGTGGTACAGTTTTAACTAAAAAGTTTCGACACCGAAACAGGTTCTGTCTGGATTGCTGTTAAGCAACTGTTCTGTCCACATATTTTCGATAAATATGGCAATTTCATGGCTTATATATGTACTTATATGATTACCTAGCAACATTTTGGCCAATAACAGACATCTGTAGAACTAAAGACACAGACAGGATTTCATAACATAAGTAATACGTGAAAATAGATTACTTAACCCGCTGATGCTAACAAGCTAACACATTAACTTTCAAAGAATATGGCGTCAAATAATGACAGTCTATGACAAATCTAGCTTTGAAAGAAACGAGTTTAGAAATTACAACATAAAAGACATAATCATTTGTAACATACCAGATCTGACGCTACAATAGCTTCGAATCAAAGCTTAATCCAAGGTTTAAATCCCACTGTTGTCTGCTCGATCACTTGTCGGATTAGCCTCTACTAGCTAACATTTCATGCTAGCTAGGCCTGCATTGTTTCTTCAGTCGATGGTGAGCTTTTCAACGTTATAATGCTGAGTTCCCAGTGAAAAAAACGCGAAGGTCTCATTGTACTATTATATTGAATATTTTATTATAAAATATATACATTTTTTAATTAAATCATTATTAGTTTGTTTTCTAAAACCGTCCAGCTTTGAAGCAGCAAAAATCACTTTTTCTCCGAAACGCACCACGTCCTTATATCAGCTGCGAAGTTCACGTCATTTCCGGGTACTGCCTCGCTGCTGAAAGCGGACGTGCACACGTTGTTTTTACTATTAACAAAAATGGGCAGACTTTAAGTTCAAGCGACTAAAATTCTTGTTTTATTTTTTTACGTAAATGTAAACTTTGGCTAAAAAGAACGGAATATTTTTTTTACTGTAAAAATGCACGTATTAGCTACGGGGAATTTTCCTATTTGCAATGGAAAAATCTTTCCTTCCACGGAGAGTACCTCTGAACAGTGTATGAGATCCCCCAATAAAGATTGATTAAGCAATAATATTCTTTAAAGCAAACCAGTTGATTGAATTGCATTTTTAAATGAGATTTTAAAGATTTAAAATTACAAGGATGATGGAAGGCAACCAAAAATTCTGCTTTTATAATGTATGTTTTTATGTGCTTTAAAAGATGACCTATTTGAAAATCTGTCTGATAAATAAGCTTGTTTTGCAACATTTACCCATGTTACTTTTGACTTGTGTTTAGTTTGAATATATTCATAATTATTTTATTTTCGGGTGATCACAATCACCTCCTATATGTAGTAATTTTTAAAACTATTCATTACTATTGGGAGATGGGAATAATTGTGCTATTAGAGCTTCTAATATTTTTGCAAATTAATAATCCTAATGCTTTTACAACGGACGAGCTTGCGCTACTTGAAGACTATGCCAAAAGTCGGATGATGAAATTGTTTAAGGAGATTTCCTGGCCCATGATGAAGACTAGCATGAAAAACAGATTTAGATTATTGGGAGCTGTGCTCTCACATCTACAGTATGTCGTGAACTGGGTCTAGTGTTTGATCCACTGACCTGCCAGAACCTTGTGATCCTGGTGAGAACAAGATTGTCTATGTGAGCCGCAAGTTATTAGTGACTCAATACGGTTCTAATAAATATGGTTGCATGGTGGCCTGCGTCAATTCATTCATCCTGCCACACAGCAGTGTGGAGAACAAGCTACAGGCATACATGATGGCTGGCTCCAGGTGGCAGGGGTTCCTAACGCTGTTTGACAACTCCCAGAGAACAGACAAGGTGCCTTAATGTGGTCAATGCTCATAGGCTTTTTTGTGGAGCAAGACATCAACATTTTCACCTTAACATCTAATCACATTTTGTATTTTTTTATTTCTCATACTGACCTCTTCATTACGCTGTCAGCATTTATCCCAGCAGCAACGTGACAACTACGACCCGCAAACAAGATCACCTGACATGTCTCCACCTCACTAACAAGTACCAACTTTAGTCTGTGAAATGTTATGTTTACGCGCCCTCTGAGTTGCCATAATTAAATATAATACACCCCAAACACTTGTTAATTCATGTGTCAAAATCTTGATGACCTGCTTTGCATTGATGGTGTAAGGTGGAAAGTGGATGTGTAGGGTGGGAATGTGACCAAAATTCCACGGCGCAAGCTTTTTAGCAAAGGTGTGCTTTATAAAGGGGAGATATGCATCTATGCATAAGCAGTTTTTTTAAATCAGACTTTTACTTTGATGCAGCAACTTTTTTTAAATTTATTGTGTGTAAGTACAATTTGAGTAGAGTATCTACACACAGTGGTGCAGAACTGTGTTGCTATGTGTCCCGCTTTTTCTATTTGTGGTCAGGTCATCATTATAATAAGCAAATATTTTGTGTGAAGTGCTAAAATGTTTTTAATGTTACTATATTATACTATATAATATGGGTCAGTGGGATTTGCACTTGGCCAAAATCTAAACATTTTTGGAAATGGGATTAAACTTCATATTCTTTTATTTGTGTAATAAATTCTGTCTTGTTAATAGCTATCACATTTCTATAAACAAATCATAAAAAAATATTACTGACTCTTGTTGGCACCCTTATTTTACTGCGAGTGAAAATTCAGAAAACATATAGAAAACATCCTGGTAACTTCAAATTACTATTGATACTATTGATAATATTAGAGAGTATAAATAGCTTTATCATACTTTGGATGAGCATACCTTTATACTTCTATTCATTGATACAGTGAGTAATAATAACACACAGGTGAAAAACAACATTCCACATGCTGTATTAATACTCATTGCTGCTTTTCTCATACATTATACTACTACTAGTAGTTTGTTCACACAAACTATGTAACGTTTAGATTAGTATCCTAACACCTAGATAGAAAAGATGCTGGAAGGATTGATAATACAAACATAGTACCCATCATCATTTGTTTCTTGGATTTCCACAAATGCAATTATGGGAAATTGTGTTGTTTGGGATTTACAAACAGTGCAGCAAAGACCTCAAGCAGGCCTCAAGCAGGTACAGCAAAGTTCTCATTGGAATTCAGAAAGCTATAAATATCAGGCAGGAAATAACTTAAAGTGCAAATTTTCTCTTTATTCTGATTTCATTTTACAGCAGAAATTATGTAAAGCATTCAGAAGACATATTCCACATATAAGGGCAATATTTAAAACACTTTGCATGGCCTCAGCAACAAAATATTCTTTTAAAAACATCAACAAGTTAGTGATGCTTGTGCATGCATGTTTGTAAAACAAAAAACGAATAAACAAAAGAGTTAAACCAGGCCACAAAAAAAGAAGAAATGAGAGACTGAGATAGGCATGGAGAACACAACAGCAGGCAGGGTGGGAGTACAGCAGGAAATGAGAGAGAAAGGGAAGACAGGGTGAAAGGAGAGGAAGGCAGGAGAGGTCTAGCCATAGATTATCTATAAGGGTCTATCATTCTAGCATGCAATGTGGTGTTTGGCCACGCCCTCTTGAAACAAGGCCTGAAAGGTTATACCATTCATGTCTAGGCGGACTTATGAGAACAGCCCATCTCTGCACATGTCAGCTGTCTTTTTCTTTTTTATTTGACCTTTTTTTAAACTACAAACTCGTTTATTACAGTCATCATCTTCTTCAAAACATGAACATATTGATGGATTTTCTGCCGTGTGTGTGTGTAGGTATTGTGTGAGTTGATGAGCCCAAGCATTTACCTTTATGTGCTGGTGTGCATAGATGATATGTAAGGAGTTTGAAGAAGTGTGTGTGTTTTTTTTTTTTGTATTTTATTTTGTTTTGTTGCACTGTTGCGTGGAGAGGCCGCTGATGTGACGTTGTGTGAATGTTTCTGACGGCTCTTTCCTAACCAAGGCTGTCTCTCAGTATGATGAATATTCAGAATACATGCTGGACACATTCTTTCAGTCTATTTTTTTAGTCAGTTCAAGTTTTTTTTTTTCAAAATGATGATCTGTTGCCTATTTTTGCGTGAATTTAAAAATCGCCCATATTAAGAATTTTGTGTATTCAAGACAAGAGCAATTGTATAAATATATTTTCTTATTACTCACTTTAGCTCAATTTGTATTCAAGCAAAAATCTATAAAATAAGGAGTTCAGAGGTGATTTTTTCTTTTAGAAAAATCCATCCAGGAGTAAGATTAGTTGCTTCTTTAAATGAGACTGGAATATTGGAAAGTGTGTGTTAAAGGAAATTGTAATTTGTTGGTAAGAATAAATGAACAACCGCAACATCACTAGCTATGTACACACACACACACACACACACACACACACACACACACACACACACACACACACACACACACACATATCTGAACCCAAATGTACACGATGACCAGATGTGGTACACCTTTGTGCCAGCAGTCTTTACACTCCACAAAGCATCTCCCTGTTCTTCAACCCTGAGTAAATTCTATTGGAGAAATCTCATTGTTCCCAAAGATATAAGCACACGAGAGAAAAAGTGTAGCCATTTGTGTGTCCAGCTTGTGTACATTTGTGTTTGCTGCTAAAAATTGTCTGGTTTTGTGTTTGCTCATATGCTGCTAAATTAACTTCAGACAGAGTGAGAGAGGAAAACACAACATCCTCCCGACTGTGACACAACTTGTGATAGTGCCTTATTTGCACAGAAGCAGTATTTAATGTTTTTTTCCCTAACACTGCAAAAAATGCACACAAACATGGGGGCATACGGTGATACTGAAATTTCTGTTTGTTCCAAAGCAACATGTAGCATCAGTCAGGCCATGAGCATCCATTCATACTAGACAAATTAGAGCTTCTACTTTAAATTCAGATCAAAATTTAACACCATTAAGTAAATTTTTAACACACAATTTAGGAAAATAAGGAGAAAACTGGGAAACTTTTGGCGGACATAAAAGATATTTCCTGAAATCGGTTTTCCATTTTTTTGAACAGGCACTTTCTAAACAGAGCTTTCCAGGAGTCTAATATACATGTCATATAATTATGGCAGTGACAATGAGGAGAAAGAGGAAAATCAATCAAATGAAATGTTAAATGTAGGAGACATTCTGTTAAAGGATGGGAAGCTTTGACTGGAGGCTGGGCTGGATCCCAGTGGATAGGATTGATGGTCTTGATAAAAAAAAATAGTATGCTGCTGAAGCGCAACCACATAGTAGAGAATGTAGCACCCTCGTCCCTTTTCGGGTCAATAGTCATTGCATTCACATTGGAAAATCAAAGTCATTCCCACCCTTAGCATCATTTTTAATCTTGCATCATCACTATCATCATCTTTGAGTTAGTCTGCATGGACAAACCTCAGAACTTGCAGGTCTACGGTTGAGCTAGTACTAGATTGTTTCTACTGTTTAATGTCAGTGCGTGCTGCCTCTGTGAATCTAACTGTTATCTTCTGGCTAATGGTTTCCCCAACGTTACATACTGTACTGTTAGGCAAAATAGCATTCATAATAATTGGCACTACTGGCAAAAAGGGTTTAATTTTTGCTAGCCAAGAAACAAAAGCACAAAGTGTAAATGTTTTATCAGAAAGATCGGTTTCAGCTAACTTTGTTTTCCCACTTATAATTCTAACATTAGGTTTTTCAGTTGCATGCTTTAACAAAATTTTCTTTTCAGTAACACTTATACTGGATACTCTTAAAGTGAAGAAGTTGAAATCCTCTCACAGTCCATAGCCATTAACATGATCTTTTTGCTGTTTCTTTGTCTTAAATCTCATGCACATTACTCCGTTTGTATCTACATTATTTACAAGCAACACAGCCATCCTGTGTACCCAGGTCTCTGTCTAAAGTTCTCATTATGGGAGTAAAATAATTTATAATCTTAAATACAGTCCTCTTATGAAAAAGTTTCAGGGTCCTCGTATCCCTTTACCTCGTCAGTTTATATACAGAAATATGCAATAGTCCAAAATATGGATTTGATTGCCCATATGGGCTACTATGGGGACCAATGCCCTATATAGGGGCAGGCTTAGGACCCATGTCCTGTACAGAGCAAGCATAGAGACCTCTCAGAGTCAAGAAGAAGTCAAGGCAATGGTATGTGACTCTCTCCTCAAAACCACAGTTAGGATTTAGAGGTTTACGCAGAACAAACTAACAGACATTTAACCATTAGAACATGTCATAGTTTATCACACGGGGCGAAACTTGTCTCAAGCTGAACCGCTCTTGAGCCAGTCAAAATAAATATTCAGACCCTTAAATAAATACATTTTAAAAAAAGCACCCAAAATAAGTCATTTGTCCTTACACAGTTCACATTACACAGGGCAAGGATAAGTTGATGAAGACATAAGTGAGACACAGTTACACATAGAAATACAAAAGAAACAACACTAAAGCAGTTTGGCAAGCATGCAGGAGCTCATAGCTCAAACACATGCATTGAATTGAACAAACACGGACACACCACATCAGGCGAGCAAAATGCTGCCTCTAAGAACGACTCCATACAAAGTCCATGTAACAAATTAAGACATCGTTGTTCAGACCGCCTCCCTTTATCTAACAATGCCCCTCTTACATTCAAGTGCAGTTCCTCCCTTTTTGATTGGGTGACTGTTGGTTAGGTTTGAAAGCCCGTGAGTCCGAGTGTCTGACGATCTTGTGAAACACTTAAATCAGCAGAATGATTTGCCACTGTAGCTCTGCAGGATGATGGAGAGGAGGAATAAGCGAAAAAACCTTGCATGCAAATGCAACATAGAAGTGAGTTTTTTGGTTTATGTTTTCTTATTCTTTCATGGATTTCTGCTCGGATACAAAACACAATAGGTTTTGCGTGTTTTTCTGCAAGTCAAAGTAACCTTTCAGCCCGTCCAGCTGCTGCCTCAAACAGCAGGGTGTTGTCGTCACGCGCTTCCTCTCATTCCCTCCGCTCGCTCGTCGACTTGCTCTTGTAAAGAAACATACCCATGAAGAGTGCAAAGAATGCCATGAGGTTAATGTGATGGCCTCCCAGTGAAACTGTGGAGGAGGATCAGTGCTGTGGGCAGAGCCAGGTCCCTGGGCTCTGCCCAGCAGTCTGTCTGTCTGAGCTGCCATGATGGACACCTATCCTGTCCTCAGTCTGTCTGGGAAGAGTTTTTTCCTCTTCTTGAAAGAAGATAGCAGGGAGGGTGAGATAGAAGGGAGGAGAAGGAGGAAAGAATAGGGCAAGAAGAGAGACTTGGGAGAAAGTTTGGGAAAAGTAGAGACGAGGAGAAGATGGAAGGGGGAGGGTTTGTAGATTGCTCACAGGCTGAGGGTGCTGTGTGCAGGGCCTGGCGGTGGGCTCTCAGGACCCCTGGCCTTTTTCTGCTCTCTGGCCCTGAGGAGAACCAAGCATACATTAGCAACAAAACCAGTGAGAAGTATATGAACACTGTTTGTTTTAGCGTGTTTTTTTTTTTCCATTTTTACACCCAAAAGCCATACCCGGTGCAAAAGGGAAAATTTTAATCAAATCCCCAACCAGCACACGCACACATACACACACCCACTCACACACATACCATCCTGTTATTTTTCCATCCATCAAGGCATACAAATAAAAAATGGCAGGCCAAGCAACAATCAAAACCCCTCAATCAGAACATGCCCCCAAGACCATATGCAGGAACTGCTCCTCTGTCAGTCATGCACTGATATCACTCAGCAGTCCTCAAAGAGAGGCAGGAAGGGGAGAAGAGAGCGAGAGAGAAGGAAGGCAATCCAGGATCCCCTCTCTCGCTCCCTCCACTGACATGCAAACAGGCATCAGCCTCCGGGAAAGAGGGAGCAAGAGGAGGCTCACCTGTTTCAGAGGCCTATGGTCCATCAAGGGGCTTCACAGGAACAGCAAAACAACACCAACTATTAGCACCACTGTAGTAAGTGTAAGGGGCTTAGTGGGCTCTAAGTGTGAGTGTGTCATACGTATTTGAGTGTGCCTTTTTTGTTTGCGTAGATGGGACAGACAGCATTTTAGAGGTTTATGCCTCACCTGTGGCGGCAGCGGAGCAGGAACCTCAGGATCTTGCGAGCAGCCTGGTTCTGTTTTTTAGTTAGGAGGCTGCCGTGAGCAAAACGTAGGTGTAAGACACTCATATGACATAGATTATATACCAGAGTATGTCTTCCTATGTGTGTGACGTACCTGAGGGAGTGTCTGTAGGAGCGGTAGTATTGCTGGATGAGGACCGCTGCTCTACGACTCTGTTGAAACTTCCTCTGTTCGTGGAAACTTCGGAAACGACTCTGGATCAGGATGGCTGCTAAGGTCATCCTCTTATAAAGTGCATACTGAGAGAAAAGACGGCAGCACTGTTAACTAATAGATGTCAATAAAAAGAAAGAAAAAGACTTGTCTTGCTTTGTCTTTAGTAAGTAACTACGAGGTCAACATTCATTTGATATTTCCTCTACAATACAGTGCAGTTTCTTTATCACACACACTAACACACACAGTTACACTAATATGTGCAAGCTGCATTCTTTTTTTAATTGAAATTAAATCAACTAGCTACTTATACTGTAAAATGCAAAGAACAAATGTGGTTCTTTTATTTAAAATCCTTTTTAAATAGGATAATCAGAACTATTAACACTTTGCTTTGCAGGCAACAGATTAACTGCTGATCTGAAAGGTGTCTTTATAAGAGGCACCGATTGGATTTAACCCGGTAATCTTACCTGCTTGTACTGTTTATAGCAGCGTTGAATCACTGTTGCAATCTCTTTATGTTGTTCCTGAATGGGACCCTGGGAAACATGACAGCAGTAGCTTGTTAGAATAATTTACATGTAAAATGGTTCCCATCATAATGAGGCTTTTCAGCTAACTGTAGCTTGTGTTCAGGAGTTACTGACTTACTCCTGAAATCTACTTCGGCAGTAAAGCAGGATTTGGTTTTTCGGTAGTTTTGCATACTTGCCTTGTTTTTTCTGAGAGAGTGCAGAGCATGCCTGATGGTTTCATACAGCTCTCGTTGCTCTGTCTCAGTCATGGCTAGACAGGAGGAGTTTGTTTTTAACCTCTCTCCCTTCATAGCTGCACAGAGGAAGGAGCGCCACTCATATGGAGAGGATGCTTGGGTAGCATGAGGACTCTGCTGATGCTCCAGCCCTGAGAGAGCATTTGGTGTGGGGCTAGGAGTCTGAGGCTTGGACTTTAAGAACCTATGGAATAAAAAAAAACAAAGAAATGACATTTAGGTATAAAAAGAACCTGCAGCATTTAATCAATTCAGTAAAAGACTACAATAACATTTAGATGCTTTGACTCACCTTTCCACCTCATCAAGGTAACCAGACAGTAACCTTACATCACTGCTGATTCCCACCTTCTCAGCATCTGTCTCAGTGTCCATAGTCTGCTTAAGCCTACCAGCTGAAGCATCCATTATGTGATCGGCTAGCATAGTAATGTCCACCTGCAACAAGTGCAATGCAGACATTTCACCAATATTCACAATACTCCCTAAACTTCCATTTAAACTTTAAACTAAATTTAACCTAAACAACCTGATTAAATGTTAAACCTTAAAACACTTAAACAAATTACCCCTTCCACTTTGGGCATGTTTAAACCTGTTTTTCATCATTTCATTCTCTAATTATGCCAATTCTCAAATCAATCATAATCCATTCATCTCAAACAAATACAATATTCTCTTGAAGGAACAAGATTTAAACATTTCTCCACACCTGAAAGTCCTCTGTGTTATCCTGATAGGTCAGCAGCTCTGTCTCTTCTCCCCTGTCACACAGCACTCTCCGGCGAAGATGAAGAGCCAATCGTTCTTTTCCAAGAATCCTCCTGGCTAGGCTACGTTGTCCAAGAGCTTGTCTGAGACTCCACCGGGTGCCCCCTCCAGAACCCCCTATCCTGGCCTGCAGGTGGGAGAATGGGGCACTGGGGAGCGGAGACTGACTGGGGCTGGAGCTGGCCAGAGGTGCATTGTGATAGCTGAGGTTAGAAGACTGAGTTTGTAAGGTCTGAGGGGGCAGAGGAAGTTGAGGATTAGTAGAAGAGTGGGGGGGTGACTTGACGGGGCTGGGGCCAGTGGTCGAATTAGCAAGCTGCTCCTGGCCGTCTGTGCTGGGTTTTAGTCTCTTTGCTGGAGGTGGAGCACCCTGCTCTCCTTGCGTTCCCTGTGGGGGTCTGTGGCCATTTTGGCTCCAGCTCTGGTTCTGCATGTCCAGTTTGCTCTCTGCTCGAGTTCTCTTCAGATCTATAGAGCAAAATATGTAATGGCTCACATCACACATTTGCCTTGGCACAGTCTCTGTATACTAAGAAAAAAGCATTAATGATTTCACCAGCTTAGTGCAGACTGTTCACTAACCATCACAATGAAAATATGCATCTGCAGTTTCAGTTTGATGCTTCAAAATTGAAACCACTAGCATGGCTCCTACTACAAATGCATTAAAGTTTAAAAATATTTTTAATATTTAGCATTTCCATATTAGCTTCTGCACCTGAGTTTGGATTAGGGCTGGGGTTTTTGCTTATTCCTCCCCTCCATCTGTCCATCCAAGTGTCTGCAGGCTGGCCCTGAGTTTGAGGACTCTGCTGCAACTGCTCCAAGAGTTCTGCCAGTCGAGTGTGACCTCGGGATCGGGCGATGTTCAGCGGTAGACGTCCCAATGAATCAGGGATGGCTAGAGCTCTGGGGTCCCATTGAAAGAGCACCAGCGCTGCATCTGTATGCCCCAAGGCGCATGCCCACATCTGCGAGAGAAAAAAAATTAAAGGAGTGCCCCACCTTCAACCTCAGACGTAAACACACCATCATGTTGAAGTATTGATAAATCACCAGTGGGGTGCAGGAAAAGTGGTCAACGTTGAGGGGATCCACTTCCAGCTCAAGGTCAATACTGTCGGCATGCTTCATGCTGTAGAGCAAGACAGGATATGTGAAATTTACTGTCGCACTTTGTGTCCTCGTGATAGTGTGTCGGATGCGTTACTCACCGCCAGCGTATGAGTGTCTGGATGAGCCCTGCATAGCCCTGAGCTGCAGCCAGATGTAACAAGGTCATTCCTCTTGAGTTCTTGCTATGGACGAGCTGATTAGAAGAAGCCCAACAGGGCTGAGACATCATCTTCTCACACACAACCACAACACGACCCTCAAATGTACCCTGATCAGGAGAAATCTGGGGGATTGTAAAAGGGAAAGAACTGTGTAAATCTTATGAATGTCTACTTCCAAATGTTATTTATATGCATTTTAATTTTCAAGATGTTTATGGGGGCAGTTTTTTTTTTCTTTTTTTTAGAGGGGCTGTTTTCAACACCTTTGCAGTGTAAAATAATCCATCACAAAAACTCTGTTGTTACTTTAGATTATAACTACTATTCAGTCTTTTTTTTCACAACTTAAACTCACTTGTTTTTATTGACTTATGCTACTTCTATATATTTGACATCATTGCTCCTTCCATGCACTTAAATACAGCTGTAAAGGGAAAATTCCCCCAACAGAGTCACTGCCTTACTTGAGACTGCTGATCAGTGGCTCCTCCCCCCTCCACTCCTCCGCCCTTCGTTGCCATGGCTTCTGAGCTGGGGTTCTGATTGGTTATTTCAGCCATCCTCTGCTCCATCTGCTCCAAACGTTCCAAGATGGACATCCTGAACTGGGTATCTACAGAAATGCAGTTGAAAAGGGTACAGTGATTTTTTTTTCAATGCTTTGTGGTTTATCAGCAACATGGTTAAAAAACCATAAAGCTAAGAAAGAGATGGCTCATCTGGATGACTCAATGCTGGAGTGTAAATCAGAGCTTCAAATCAATACATTTTCTGAATTAAATTTAAAAGTTTAGAGACACACAATGAATTAATTTAAAAAGGACAAGTACTTTCATTTCTGTGGCCTGGCTTTGTGTGATTGTGACCCCTTGTTTAGCTACTGCTGCAGTTTTGCTGCAGTGCATATTATGTCATCCCACCTGCTGCTCTCTGATTCAGTTTTATGTTTTCCTCTTCTTTCATTTCACACATTTTTTTTGTGCTGTCCGCAGCATATAGATTCAACAGCGAAGGTGGAGCCGTGCAAGTTGCAGACAGGCTCAGGCTCCTCCTGTTGCACTCTGACCTTGCATAGCTCAGCTGAATCTAAAGCAAAACACGCTTAGAAAACAAATGAAAACACCCTTCTTTACTCAATACAAATTCAAACACAACAAGCCAAAATACAAATACAGATGCGTAAACACAGTTGCACAGCACATTTGAGCCACTTATTATGAGTAGCACAGATGTTATTTATGTGGTAAATTATCTCTGCTTAGTCTGCCTGTTTCTCTGCAGGATTATTACAGCTGCCATGATTTTCATATAACTTGGCAGAAATGTTGGCTCTTGGTAAAATACAAGTAAACTCTGGTGCTGATTTGTATGGAGAATATCCAGATGTTGAGGCTTTGAGTAGACTGCAACAATCACAATCCAGTTTTTAATTGATTAAAACATGAGGCTATAGAAAGGGTGATGTAAGACAATGGCAGACAGGCTTCTCTTTCACTATACTTTTTCATTCTTTTAATGTGTGTTGCTTCCATAAAAGGCACGATAAGTTTAAAATTGGAGCAAAAATGTATTATTTAAAAAAATTTCCACTGAAATTAGTGTATGCATTTCATCGTGTGTGTATTTGCATCAAAGCCAAATACAACACATAAAGAAATCCTCCTAAATACAAGATAAATAGCTTTAAATTTTATAATCACCCACAAATGCACTAAGTACCCTGGTGTTGCTATTCTGCTTCCACACAAAAACGCCAAAAACATAAACAAATTTGCTTTTGTTTTAAAATAAGGGAAACAAAAAAGGAAGAAATGGCCTAACATTGAAATTTTTGCATCAACAAAAC
>JBAMIG010000003.1:23007551-23026249 GCA_037177335.1 Kiunga ballochi
AAGAAAGAAAGAAAGAAAGAAAGAAAGAAAGAAAGAAAGAAAGAAAACCCAACGCAGCCGCAAGCAGTGGGAACTGCACACACCGTAACTCCAATAAAAGAGCTCGCTGAGAAGTTAGCGTCAGTTTGAAAAACAAATACGAACCCAAAGCAGCGAGTCTCTCTGTCAGCTGCGCTCTTTGTTCTCCTTCCCGATTCTGCTCAACCTCCGATAGTTTGAGGTGTGCGACTCACAGATCGCTACTCCAACCGTGCAAAACACAAATAAGAGAGGGAGGGATGGCAAGAGAGAAAGCGTCCCTCCACGTTGTGTGTGAGGGGGAGCAGCGCTTCAAATCCGCCCGCCACGCTTTGAGCTGCGGGAGGTTCGGTCGTCATCGGCACAACAGTCTGCACGCGAGCTAAAATGGGACAATGGCATGTGGGATCGCTGGGAACCGAGAGATGTTTTTATAAGACAAAGCATATATATGGCTCTTTTTATTTCCGTTGCAAACAAAGGATTAGAGCAAAAATAGAGAAATATCTCCCCAAACTACATATATATATATATATATATATATATATATATATATATATATATATACACACGTGCTCACACTACGTGAGCGCAGTTACATATGCGCAAATACATGCGCATTTGTAGCTGGTGTCCAACATTTTGAATGTCAAGTGCAGCGAGATTGTGCATTCATGTCCTTGTCCCTCATTCCAGCAAGCAGCAAGCCTGCTGTGACTGAGCGCCGCATTGCCGCATTGCGCAACACAGAGACGGGGGCGAACAGAGTAACCTAGGACAAGCTTTGCCAATGAGAGCCATGCGTTCCCAGGCTGCAACTGCATCAGGAGGTATATTTACACGCAGAGGCTGACCCCGGAGCTGAGCAGATATTTGCAGCTAGCCCCACAGAGCTGACTGAAATTACATTTATTTATCCTTCAGCTGCTTACATCATGTTTTAGAGTTTCATTTACTCTCACACAACCTCCACAACATTAATGTCTCTAATATACAACAACACTCAGAATATTTTTAAGCATGAAAAATGTTTAAGGCTAAAGTAAATCTAACATAACATGGCCTTTGTTAGAAGAAAATGTCAAATTGGGGGGGAGGGGAAAATTGCTTTCATTTAAAGAATAAAATATTTAAGACAAAATGCTGGCCAATAAATCTGTCCCCGAATCCATCAACTGGATAAAAGAATAATAAAAAAAAATCAAAGACCCAGCCGAGCAGGTTTTATGCATAATAAAAACAATGACAAACAAATGTAAATTGGATTTCAGCAGATGTTGTGTGCTGAAAAAATAACACAGACATTGAAGCTTGACTAACAGAACAAATGCACACTGTGTGCTATTCACCAATCACGTGAGATGCACAACAAAAGGTAGTTTAAAGCACAAACTTAGAATTTCCTTAGTACAAACATTGCTGTTATAATTCCCCTTGTTTCTCCGCCTCAGTCAGTGGAAAACTAAACTTAAAACAAAACAAGTTGAAACAGTTTCTTCTAATGGTAAATAACTGAAAATGTGTGTGATTTGTCATCTATTTATTATGCAGTCCATATTGATTCCTTTAAATTGTGGGCTCACATGTCAAATCAGGACCACATGCATTTGGCTTTGCATTAATGCAGCGTCCTGAAGTTGGTGGTGAAAGTAGTGAAGCAGACCTAAGATCACAACTAATTGGAAAGTGATAGAAAATCCAATTCAAACACGAAGTCAATACAACCAGATGAATGAAGATGCCTGCATTTATTTAATAGACTCTCCGTAACTATTGCCAAACACTACGATCGATTCAAAACCAAAGCGATTGCTTTTTCTTACCATCCAGGGACAACCAGTCATGCTGAGATGATGGCAGGGCAGGAAGATCACGTGCCTTGTATTCAAACACCACAGAGGAGGAGATGACCTCTCCACCCATGGCCACCTGCAACATCACCAGTCCAGTGTCATGGGCTGGCAAAAGACAAATATCAGGAGGTGAATGTGTGACTGGTAGTGTGTGCAACATTACTTTCCTTAAGATAGATAACAAAGGACATTACCCCATGAAATATTATACAGTGAATATGTAGAGCTCTTGCAGATCATTAGGGATAGGGTTCATATATCCCTTTTTATCCCTTACAGGGACATTTTTAAACACATACATAAGCAGAACTGGTATAAAAAAGACATTCTTGTTGCAATCCTCACATTGCCTCATATAAAGAAACATAATCTCCAGATAACTTGCGGTTATCTTTCAAAGAAAATCTTCTGTTCAAAGGGAAGGATGACTGAGACAAAGTTTAAATTTCATTTGCTGTAAATGTTAGGAGTCTGTTCATACAGATGTGTGTTACCTGGGCAGTAGCAACGAAGCACCCCGGGCTGGATAAGGGCAGCGGGAACACTGATGTGGTCAAAGAGACAGCTGTACTCACTGCTCGACTCCAACCACGGACCTGTAATCAAAACCTTCACTCCCCCCTGCAGAAAACAAATAAAAACTTGAGTCTAATAACAGCTAGCAAAGAAACACAAGAGTCTAAATCTCTGCAGTCACACTACAATATTCTGCAGTTACAACAATGTTGCTTTGAAGAGCTTGTGGATTATCTTTATGCTTGGAAGTTTGCATGTAAACATGACTGTTTAAACACAGAATGACTTGAAAAATTTAGTTATTTATGATAAAAATCCAAACTGACTGCCATTATATGCAGCCTCATTTAAAAACTCACCGCTTGCTTTTTTTTTATGACAAATTTATAACTTGACAAGGGCATCAGCAACCCCTAGAGGCTATGAAGCCCCTTACAGCCAAACAGACAGTCAAAACTGTCTTTATCCCACTATCATGGGTTTCCTCCAGTGCAGACACAAATATCACAATGCTCAAGAAGACATTGTGCCATAAAGTCATAAAGTTGTAGGACAAAAAGATTCAGAAGTCCATTCAGTTGGTTTATTTAATTAAAAACAAATTTTTTCCAGTTTTAATTTTAAACTGAAGATGATGTAATGCTGATTGTACAAGATGTAGTGTTATCGTGTTTTTCACAGTGATTCTGTTGTAGAACTGCGGACTGAGCTGACATACTTTACCCATACGCTGCATGGGTAAAGTAATGGAGGCCACACTGGGGAAATGGAGAAATATTGATAATTCATTAAAACCCAATCAGGTGAGCTTGAAATATTTGGTCTGCTTAATGACCACATACTGTAACCAAGCTGTCACTACAAACTGTGTGAATCCAACAGTTAGCATCAGTACAAGCTTCCATCAATCATGTGGTGCACGGACTAATTTTACTGTGGGGAACAGTAATGAATAAATAATGATAACAAGTTGGGTTTACTAACCTCTGGATAAGACCACTCTGGGGAGTAGTCTGTCACCCCAAACAGCCTCCCAGTCTCCTGCAGCAGTCCCAGAGCTCCCTGCTCCACCTCAGAGCCCTGCAGGTGGCCACCCCCCGTGCCCTGCTCCTCTCCTGCTGCTCCTTCCTGGGGCATCAGTACCCCAGAAACTGCTGCACCCACCCCACCTCCAGAACCCTCAACTGAGATGAAATCATTAATGAGATCAGAGAACTGGCTTCCAAAGGAAGCCTCAAATCCCTCCAGACTGATAGCGGCTCCTGCCCCAGCTGTTGTTGCCGACACGCCTCCACCTTGCTGAGGGATAGAAGAGCCATAGAGCGCCCCCTCCATGTTCGCACCTGCAGCTATAGACCGATCACTGGGTATTACTGAACTATTGCTCCCTGACAAGCTCACACCGTTACACAGAATTTCATTTTCTCGTCGTCCTCCTCCTCCACTCCCACCACCCTCCTCTCCTCCTCCAGTGTCATCTGTGGGCTGGAGATAATGTTCAGTCTCAACGCTCGTATAGGTCTCATGAGGATCCCCAGACTTCAGTAGTAACTCTGCACCATTTTCAGTAGGTTTGTTCAAGGCTCCAACTTCTTGATGCCCCCTGTTGCCATGTGGGTCCACAGAAGCATCCTGTGTTGCCAGGGGAAAAGAGCCCACTGCTGTTGCTTGCCCATTCCTCACACACATGGCTTGTTTGTCTGTGGTGGCTTGGTGGAGGTGTGTATGTGGGTCTCCGTTAGTGACTGGAGAGTCTGTTGGCACTGGGGGCAGACCAATGTAAGCCTGGGACTCAACAGATTCCTGGGTAGATTTGGTACCGTTGCTCTGGAGCTGAGAGGGTTGGCTTGTTTGAGGGGAGGCTTGGAGGAAGAGATTTGGGGATGAGTGGTGGGTCGCCTGGGTCAGATTTTGGACACAGGATGATGACATGACAGCACTGAAGTCCATCTGTTCCAGGGTGGTACTAGGGCTAAGGCCAGTTCCTTCTCCTACATAGCTACTCTGGGAAGCTAGTGGCTGCTCTAGCGGTGTAGCTTCTGTCTTGATGTTGTTGACGAGAGCAGGGTTATAGACAAAACCATTAGAAGAACAATGGAGTCCGCTATCATCACCATTACATCCCTCCATCTTTCCTCCCCCTCCTCCGTATGTCTGGCCCTGTTTGGGATTGTTAAGGAAGCAATCAGGGTCAAAGGTCATGGTGGTCTCAGGAAGACTCACTCCTCCCCCAGAGTCTAAGGAGCTGGACAGAACCAACTCTCCACCCTCCCCTAAGCCCACCCCTCCAGAAAATGATGCAAATCGCTGGTTGTCAGGGGCAACAGCTAACAAAATGCCAGTGGCGGTACTCTCGTGGGTAGACGCCAGCAGGTGGGTGTGGCCAGCGGAATAAACCGAATCCCCAGTCAGTGTGGTAACCTCGGACATAAAGACAGCGGTGCTCTGTGATAACCCAGCCCCAATGGCAAGAGCCGGGCTGTCAGCCATGTCACTTGTAATTGACAGTGGGGAGCTCTGGGTGGTGTCAGGCACCTCCACCTGGTTGGTTGAGGTAGAGGAAGACACCTCCATGCTGCTTTGTGGGAGCAAGGAGGGCTTGGTAATCCGGCCATTCCTTCTCTCTCCTCCACCCCCCCTGCTCCTGCCCCCACCAGGTCCAGGCTCTGTCTGACCCTCTGACACATCACTGTTCTGGACTTCTGTGCCATCTGCTTCCTCAGCTCTCTGGCCCACTGCTACGCTGGTGCCCACTGGTGTTCCCCCTCCTGCTGCTGCACCTGACTCCTGCTTGGATGAGATGATGCGCTGTTTGACGCTGGAACATTTCTGATGCAGGCTGCTTCCAGCACCTGATGGAAAAAAGCATCAAAAGACAAAAAAAACTTACTTTTATGTTTTTTTTTCTTAGAATAATAACATTAGTTCACATACAATTCAAAGCATGTAATAGCACCATCTAGTGTTCACAATCTGCACCATACTGGGATTCAGCTGTTATAAATGGACTGAGCATTTAAACACTTTGCACATTTAGCAGTTGCACAGTGTGTTTGTTTTGCAGGACTGATTTCTAATATCCTAAAGATTTTTTTTACCTGAATGCTTTTAAGAACATTTTTAACATTTATTTTGATTTATTTTCTGTGAAATAAACATTATTCATCTCATCCAAGTCAGAAAAGAGGGATTCAGTCAGTGATCCAAACACAAGTGCTATGAAAAAGAGAACGATGTTGATGAGCATGTGTGTAGAGGTGAAAGTGAGAAATCAAGTGGTGTGATTGTCTATATGCGACCTAATTTTTATTAGAAGTCCTTGTTTAGCCTTTTCGACCACATCAAAAGATGGGCAAGATCATATGAGCATGTGCGTTTCTGTGCGTGTATTGGATTTATCTACTCTATGATTCTGATTCATAAATAATAAATGCTGGATACTTCAGGCATCCCTGTCTTCTTTCCTGTTTTTGCTTTCATGGTTGGAATTTGTGTCAGCCTCTAGGTGGCAGCATAGTGCTGATTGTTGGAAGTATCTGTAGAAAGCTGCGTGAAATGATACCATGGATTTAGTTTGCCACCTGATCAATAATCAGATTTTAATTAAGATAATAATAAAAACACCTTGTGCTAACATTAACTTTCTATCTTAATATGTTTTGTTTTGGTTTTTCTGTTGCGTTGAAAACATTGTGATGTGTTTGGACTAAATTAGATTTCTTTGGGGGGGTGGGGGGGGACCAGGTTTTTTTTTTGGTTCTGTACTTGTGTATCTTATATATCTGTGACGAGATACAACTGTGCATTCAACATGTAGCAAATCCTGCATTTGTTTTTCAACCCAAATTTGAAAAAGAGTTGAAATGCTGTGCAAATGCAAATAAAACCAAATTGCAGTGAGTTTATGACCTCATAAAGCAGTACTTTATTCACATAAATTACACAGGAGTCACATTAAAAACCAAAGTGAAGCATTTTACCAATTCATTACAAAAATGAACTCATAATTTTGATGGCAGCGACACATCTTGCTAAATTTAGGATGTAGGGAAAAAAGATGGATGGAAAATTAAACGATACTCATAAGGAACAACTAGGGGATAGATGTTGCAGCTAATTAGGTAAATTAGCAACAGGTCAATAACATGACTTGGAGCAGATCCAACACTTGAGGGAGGAAGGATCTCTCAAAAGTTAATGTGAGTTGAGGCTCAATGATTTGCCCAAATTTGCATCCAAAGTCTGGTGCATAGTCATAATGAGAGACTTTACAGAGTTCTGAGTCTGCAACATAGTCAAACTCTACTGGGATGGCCATGACCTTTGGACCATCAGGTGGTACTGCATTAAAAGGACAAAAGCTTATGAAACAGCCAGAAATACAGAAACAGTCCACTGTATTATCCACAAATTCAGGTTCTGTCATACAAAGAAGAACCTATATTTGAACATGATCCCAAAACACTTCAGTCTATTTTTGACCACATTTTTTTCAAGGTGGACTGAGACAGATTCAATCTTCTCTGCGTGGCTAGACAAAGTTAAATTAAAATTCAGGAGATCATATATGCCAAACTAAAAGTAAAGGGAAAATCTAACTTGCTAACAGTGCTGAGTTTAAAAGCTTTGACATATAATGTCATGGAGGTACACTAACGGAAACAGTAATGGCAGCTTGCACATCTGGAAAGCCAGATTCAGTGCTGAAAAGTATACACAGCTTTGGAGAACCTCATATGCTCTCATCCACATGAATGTTTTACAGAATATTAAATATTTCAGGAAAAAAATGATTAATCACATACTGCATCTATTATAATTAGTTTGTAGAATAAGAGTCCATGTGGTGGTCTGGACAGCTTGCAATCCAGACATTATTCAGACTGAAACATTTAAGGATTTATGAAACATAAAATGTTGTAAAATAAAATCCAGCTTGAGCAGCTACAAGTGCGTATCAGGTAGATTGTGATAACATTCCTCTCCATGGATCCTGCAGCTGGTTTCCTCTGTTACCAGACGTTTATGGACTGCATCCCCATCATACTGCCAGACAATATTAAGTCATAGAATATATAAAATGTCTTACTTCAACATTTGATATGTTGTCTTTGTTTAATTGTGAATTAACTTGTAACTCTTGTGAGTAATTACACTCTGCACATTATCATTTACAAAGCATCAAAAACCTTTAGTTTAAGTATATTTATGTAAATTTATTTGAAGAAAATGTACTTAAGAGTGATACATTTAGAAAACTGTCCATCCTGGCTGCTATATTAAATATATTACATGATCCATCAAATCATCCAGGGTAACAAGGAGAGCCAGAGCCAACTCCAGTTGTGATTAGATGAGCGAGACAGTACACCGTACACAGGTCTTCAGTCTCTAATGGGGTCAACACAAACATTAATAATTCCAAAGATCAATTTAGAATAGCCAGTTAAACCTAATATGCCTGTTATATGGATGGCAGATGGAAGCTAGAGTAACTGGAAAGAACTCCAGCACACATGATGCCGACTCCACACAGAAACCACCACATATCATGTCATCCCTCCATCATATTAATAAACTTTTATTAATTATGTAACGATGTAAATGGAAGGTTTGGATTTTGAACATGGATGAGGTAAATTTGAGTCTCATCGAGGAAGAACTTGGTTGTTAATTTGCTCTCTAGTGACAGAACAAACTTTTTGGCAATTTTGTGCCGAGTATTGCCGAAGCCTGTCCCAGTCATGCAGAGCCCATTTAGGCAAACCAGCAGTCCATGCATAAAGTTATCAAATACGATGGAGGCAGCAGCAGCAAATCTCAACATCTGTGAAGCTGGAATCATTAAATGTTTGTACATGATGAATTGCTTAAATGATTAGCAAAATAGTTGCCAATTAATTTTCTGTCAGTCAGATAATTGATTAATCTAATTGAATAATGGTTTTAGCATTACTTGTATAAACAGTTGGCTGATTTGATTAATGACAAAGCATCACATTTTATGTCTGGATATAAGATGAGAAGCAGAAAGTAACTGAACCCATCAGATGTATATGTGAGGTTAAAATTAAAGGTCTATTAGAAAGTTTAACAGATTTTTACTCAAGTAAACGTAATAAATATTTATTTAATTTAATTAAATTGATATGCACAATAAGGTTTTTGACCAAAGTGAAGTAGCAGCATGTGACAAAATCTAATGTCAATAACATAACATTTTTATATATTAATAAAAGCTTTTATATCTGATGACTGTATTAAAATAACTGTTATGCTTTAATTCTCTTAAAATGAAGATTTATGTTTATCCATTAATAGCATACAAACTTACATCCATGTTTGTCTCAACTACGAGATATCAGTAATACTTCAACTGAAATTATGCCTCTACATTCATTATCTACCTTATTCTGCTGAACGCTTTTTCATAATCCGGTATTCATAGTACTCCGTGAGGTCATCTGTTTATTGTGTCATGTACATGAAATCACTTGTTTACCAATTTAAGAATAAATGCACTAGTATAAAAATAGTTTGTTGCGTCATTACTCAACAAAACATTTCTAAATGACTATAAATGCGAGATTTATATGTGTGGAATATGGAGCAGTCCCCACTATAGGACAAGCAGAGGGAAGACCCTGATGTGATGTGATGGACAGGATCCTCTTTGACCACTCGGCAATGAGCTGACTCGTTATGTTACTGGCCCCCAGGCGACTCATATTTCCCAGGAGTAAGAAAAAGTGTCAAGCCTGAAACATGAGAGGAGGGTGGAAAAGTGTTCATGTAGAGGTAACTCACACATAGGTTTGAGCTGTCCAATGAGCTCCTCTTTGCTCCACTTGGCCCACTCCTTCCTATCGGTGTTGATGGAACAGAGGACAGGACCACATGGCTTCCCACTATCGTCCACTGCAGGTACATTCAGGTAGTGCACCAGCACAATGTCTGGGTTCTACAGCGCAAGTTAAGTAAACATAAAAAGGAGCATAATGTTACTGGCACAGGACATCCATCAATTACCCGACCAATGTGTTTTTCACTAACATAAAGGAGAGAACAAAATGAAAACAGGGGAGGGGAGGAGGAGTAGAAAAGGAAAGTGGAAGAGCGAGTGGAGGACAGGGAGGAGGTCAGCCTTAGCGTGTCAGATAAGATTCTCTCACCTGCCCATAAAAGATTTAACAGCTGGAGCACACTCATCACTCTGTCTAACACTGCAGTGTCTACATGTGTGTTTGTGTGTCTGTGTGTGTGTGATATGGGATATATATGAAGAAAGAATGAAAGAAACCGAGGGAATTAAGTTCTCAATGTACTGCAGGTCACCAGCAGACCTATGGAATTTCTAACCCATGAATGATTCAACAAGTGCATTTGTGTGTATGTGTGTGTGTGTGTGTGTATAGGAGAAAGCAAGAAAGCCTCCTTTTGATGAAAGATTCAGTAGACAGACTCAGGTTAGAGGGTGGACCTGCTGAGGTGGAACACTTTTCTCTCCAAAGGAGCACAGTGGGCTGCTATATCGCCACACTGTGCAATGCAACATCTTTCATGGACTGATTTATGATCACATTCACTGATGTGTTTTTATATCTGAGCAAAGAGCAGAAAATGGTACATTACAGATAAAGCAAGACAAATTTGCCCCTTATAATTTCAGACTGCAAGATCGTGGGCCAAGTTGAGGAGGAAAAAGCATATGTAGGGTTGGAGCGTGATGTTTCACATTAGAGATGTCTAACATGTCCTTGAAAGATTTTGCATGACAAATTTGGAAGAAATCATTGTGACCAATGCTACACTTTAAGTATATGTGAATGTGTTTCTCATTCGAAATGCACAACGGGGTCAAATATGTTCTCTGAAATGCACAGCTCGATAATGCGAACATATATGTCATCATGCAACATGTCATCCTGGTGACCGTTGCTTGCATTGCCAGCAGAGGAAAAGACCTGCGTGTTTGTGTGTGTGTGTGGGAGTGTGCACACAACTGCTATTCTGTTGTTTCGCACATGAGCAGCAGAGTGAATCCAACATCTTTATGAAAAGCAACACACTCCTTACACTCATGAGACACCTCTGAATATGTGTGTGCGTTTGTGTTATGTGTGTATTCGTAGCTCCGGGGTATTCTCTTTGAAAGGACCACATAGAGAGGAGCACCTGAGTCCTTGATGCAAGTATTGAGAGTTGAGGTTAGATAACACACTGTCTCTTTGGAAGTTACTGTCAACTCCTGGGAAAATAGAGATATCTTAACTGCCCTGCATGATATTGCATTGTACAGGGTCTGTATGTCTTGTATATTTCACAGCTGTCTGTATGTGCAGGATGGACACGCCAGTCAGACAAACAACATAAAGTTTTATTATCCAGCCTGTCTTGTGAAAGTATTTTCAGCATCTGAGTTTGCTTCATTAATTTAGACGAGGAGGACTTTTTATTGTTCGCTGATGGTTTAACTTCTCATTTTATTTTCAAAACCTTGCAGGTAAAACTTTGTGTGAAACCAATATGCTGTATAATTTCTGGTCCCGTTTTGTGAACAACATAAAATAAAACTTAACATGGCTGAAATGAGTGCTTTACAATAGCTATAAGGGGAAATAACCCAAAATAGGAAAGCCACAGTGCTCTGCAGTCATCCCAACATTACGATTATTTGAGTAAAATCCAGTGTTTGTTTGTTTTTTTTTTTAGTTTAAATATGTGAGAACAGACAAGGCGGGAAGGGGCGGTGGGCTTACCTGCAGCAGCCAATAGCATCTACGATGGAAGGTGGGGATGATGGAGGAGTGGACGTAGCAGCCATACAGACACTGGAGAGAGGAAAGGAGAAGACAGTAGAGGAGATTGCAGTGGTTAATGAAAAAAGAAAAAGGGAGGAAGCAAGACAAAAAGTGCAAAAGGAGAGGAGCAGGAGAGGATAGTGAAGGAGAAAACAGGAGAGGAGAACTTAGGTTATACCCACTTAGGTTGTATTGATTGCGGTGCTAAAAGTAAATTGCAAACATGCTGTATGTGTTTTTTTCTAATGTCTATTGTAAAATACCATCAATCTGATGGGGACAATAACAGCAAAAGAGACTAAAATTCACCACCTCTGCAGAAAAGGGCATAAACTAGTAGGAATTCACAAAAAGTTGCAGAGTTGCATGATTCATCACATTGTAAGACAGACCAGTAACTGTAAATTGAACAGAGGATGTGTGAAAGCAACCCATCAATGCGAACATAATGAAGACAAGTAGGTTCAGCGTGGACTGCATCCGGCAGAAGGCGCTTATGCATGTGCAAAAGTGCGTGTGGAAAAGACCACACAAATAGAGAAAAGCAGTTGATGTAGACATCTGGACGACTTGAGAGTGTCCGTAAAATTTAATATGGTATGAAATGTTGAGCTGAGAATCAAATATTCTATACTCATGCAAGTCTGATAGCAATGTTTCTGAGCAAGGGCCAAATCAATTGGACTTTTCAATAGTTTAATTAAGAATAAAATAGTGAAAACATGTCTCATTAGAGCAAAAGCGAATAAGCATACAGAGTTGACAGCATTGTTTTCATGGTAAAGCTTATTACTGCGAATGTTCAATACCCAGCTTTAATGAAAACAATGTTGAGGTGTTTGACAGATGAGGGATGAAGCAGTGACAGCCTTCTATCAAGGTCGTCACCATCAGTTTTTCAAATGCAGTAAAGTCAAGACTCACACACACACACACGTACACACACACGTACACACCGCACAGATGAAGCCGCTCTTTTTAAAGACAAAATTGCCACAACGTAAATACTCTGCAATCAGGCAGTATGTAATTTACACTTAGAGCATGCTGTTTTTTTTCTTTTCAGTCGCACTCACACGCACTCATATTTTGTCACCATTTTCCCTCTTCTCAGAAGTAGCCCGCCCTCTATCTAAAGTGTGTTTTGCCAAAGGCAGAGTGCATTTCCATATATTTCCATTCGATATGAGGAGGCTCTCCATCCAGGGTTATGTTTTTCTCTCATGCTTCCTGCCTCTCCCCATCCTCCTTCTCCCCACTTGCTCATCTTGCTGCTTTCCTCATTCTCTCATTCCCATCCCGTGCTATACACACTGCTTACTTGCTTGCTTGAGGGGTCCTGGGAAGAGGTGACACAAACAATTACTGACCAAGAAGCAGGAAAGAAACACTTTCCTTTGTGTGCATGTTTGCTAGAATAAGTGTACAGGTGCGGTGCACAAAGTCTGAGGCAAAGAACGAGATTGCAAATGATAAAGGAATACTTGATCTTAATCACTGCTTTGATGCTCACCTTTAATTCAAAGCACTGTAAACATCCATGTCCCTCCTCACTAGCTTCTTCTTCTTTGCTCTCTTCTCTACTTAATTCTTTCTCTTTCGGACACATGCATGCTCACTTCTCTCACCTCCTGGTATATTCCTGCTGAATAATCAATTTTTGAGCTGGCTGATGTGACTCAAACATGCACACTCACACACGCACAGACACTGCCTTGAGACTGGATCGATACCCCTCTCTGTACTGCTGAAGGAGGCATTGACATCATTCCTGGCCTCGGGCCAGACACACTCTTATCCTTCAGAAAGAGAGAGAAAGGGAGACAGGGACCGGAGAAGGGAAGAAGGAAAAGAAAGAGGGGCACCACTCGCTTTCAGGCCACAAATTGGCCTGTAGATTCAGCGGCATATCCGTTTGTGTGTTCACATATGTGGCTCCTCAAAGTCAAGGAGAGTAAGTTAAGAACAAGACTGGCAGCGGCAAGCACAATGATCGACTTGTTTTTCCACTGCAGCCTCTCACCTCTACGCCCTGGACTTTCAGCTTCATATGATCCTCTCTGGTGGTCTTCCCGTCTTTCCTCTTCTTCCAGCAGTAGCCATCTTTCCTGTACTTCACCTTTTTACGGTTGTACAGGATCATAGAACCATTTTGAGGCCTGATGGAGCACAGTAAAAAGACTGGGTGAGACAGGAAGACATGCATTGTTATACTCTGGAAAAGAAATATGCTTATTATATTAAAAAGCCAGCATTCTAACTACCAATGTAAACCAACTGGATATATCAAATGTAATGGTTCAACTTTGCCTGTACAGCTTAACTCTAACCATAGCAGTATTTTACACTGTGAAGTCAGCTCAACTCTCCTGTAGCCACATTAGCTGCTCTCATGTGCCTCCCTCCCTGCTCATACATAGCCTCACACTCCAACATGTTAATATTTTAGTAGGGTGATTTATTGGCACAGCAAGAACATTGGCCTCTAAGCTCCCTTTCTATACACACCTGGTGGGATGAACACGCATGCACAAACACAAACACAAAGGCACACACCAGGAGTAATACATGTACAAAGACAGCAATATTACAGTGATATCAGAGATGGCAGGACCTACTGCCGTGTGTTCTTTGGGCTCAATGTCAAACCTGCTGCTCAGCAATCAATCATTACACTTTAAAACATAAGGCAAAAGTGTGTGTGTGTGTGTGTGTGACTTTGTGAGTCTGTTGGAAGAGGAAAACTGCTGTGCCTTATCTTGTGACAACAGAGAGAAAACAGACCTGTTAACAATCAATAAACTAACTTATTTACTCACAAATCCTATCTCTGAGGCAGTTGTGTGAACATATGAACACAAACACACACACACACACACACACACACAATGCGCACATTTATAAACCTCTCTCTCGTCTTTGTGTTCTTGTCAACCTCAAGTCCTTAACCCTTTTATCAAACAATCTCCTTATTTTCTCTCTACTTCAGTCTCTCACTTCTCTCCAGGTCTTCTCACCCTATCATCTGTTCTATTCACTCCATAACTCCTTTCCTCTCCTCCTCTCCTCCTTTGCTCTCCTCCTCTCCCCTCTCTGAATTTGATGTTGACAGATCTATATGGACTGTGAGGATTGCAGTATACCCAGAACACTGTGTGTAGTGAAATTGAATTTACTTTGAGCTGATTTTCTTTGACACCTTAAATCTGTTCTGTTTTGGGGTGAGCCTGCCAGTTTCTTAGTGGAGTGGAGACCCCCACCCTCCGATCAAAGCCAAGTATAGTCTCTGTCTCGAGCAGTGTGAGTCATCTTAGAGCTGCTGATTCTAATTATGTTACGGAGAAGATGGATGAGATCAAACGTGTGCTGTGTGTGTGGGTGGCAAATACGTGCGTGTTCATATGTGATTGTGTGTGTGCAGGGACACATGCGCATGGACGGTGCCCATGTTCCTCACAAACCTTATGATTCAAGCAGACATAAATGCTATTGATTGTAACTAGGCTGTGATGTGTGGGATATAAAAAGCTTTTCAACCGTTCTACGTTGTAGCAGAGCAAAAACAGAGAAGGCAAGGAGGGGGGGAGGAAAAAGGGGTGAGGGGCAGCAAGATAAAGAGGCAGAGTGAGTCCTGTATGGGTGGAGAGAAGGAGGAGCAAGGAGAAGAGGAAGCAGGGGGTAACAGTTTTTACTTTGAACAGATGAGGTAGTTTAGTGATAGGAGAAATGAAGGTCATTGATTGTTATCCTTAAACACCCCTTCTTTGTCTCTAACCCCCCCCCCAAACCACACACACACACAGGAGCGTGCAAATGCATGCACACACACACACATATATACAAACACTCCCACATGCACGCAGATAAAAATGCATTCACATTAATGTCACTGGCTCCGTTAGCTGAGCTCCTTTCCATCTGATGGGATTAGGTGTAATCTGTTCTAATCGTGCCTCGTGTCATGTGTAAATGGGATTATATCTAACTGCTGCTCAATAACACCGATATGACTGCTGCTGCTGCCGCTGCCACCACTGCTGCTGAGAGGCTGAGGCTGTACGGCAGCACAACCAATCAATGGGAAATCCATCCACAACATAAACCGTACTGGTGGCCTCCGGCTGCTCCTGAGACGAGTCCTTCAGCTGGCACAATGGGAATGCAGAGGCATCACTTCGGGCTTTCAGCGGTGTCAGGAATCAGAAATGGGGCCATAAGGTGACAGCTTCACTTGCTTAACTTTACTTTTTCTTTTCTTTCTTCCATTCTCACCCTCTCTCTCTTTCCTACAACATATACCTACATCTGTATTAACTAAAGTAAATGTCAATAAGGTGATTCATTAATTATTCAACTTGCCCTTTTCTACAGTCTTTCACTTCTTTTCCTTTTCTTGCAGCCCTCTTTCCTTGCAAAAATCCACTCCTCATTCTAGGAAAAGAGCTACTTATGGTTATTTCATATCAATGAATATTCAGTTCTGACATGCGAATCCCTTTTCACACCCTGTCTTATACAAACATGCTACCCCTCCCTTTAAACCCCCCTCCTCCCATGTCTGAATTATACATCACTTATCCTAATACATTTACATTCATTAATACTCCATTTTCAGCGGACTACGTGCAGTACAGTTCGGTGATGTTACAGAGTGTTCTGTACATGTAAAGTAGGCTGGTAGCAGGATGGAGACAGTTGACATATACGACTAATGTTTTAATGAAACACAAGCACTTATTAAATTGGGATTAAAACCAATCTGAGTCACTAATAGACTGAGTGATGCTGTGTTTGTACTGTGTTGCTTTAAAGTTAGTAAATTATTATTTATAATCCTAGTCAGAATATTCCCACAAAGAGTAGAAAAAAAAGAACCAAATAAAACAAGTCACAAAATGTATTATTTGGTCATAAATCTATTGAGGGAAATGATCCGATATTACATATAAAGATAAAACACAATTATTGCAACAAATCTTTTCCTGTAAAAATCCATCTGAGATGCACATCAGCATGAAGGAATTTAATCTAGATTCTCTGGACAGAGAAGTTTCATTTCTGGGATGCTGGGTGTCGTATTGATCACTGCTTATTTAAAATGAATTAAGGTTAGAACTAACTTGTTCACGGCAAAACATGAACTTTTTGGTTCTTTCATGCAATGATGGGTTTATATGAAGATGTCCTGATGTGATGAAAGATCTGACAAATGACAGTAATCAGATAATGGCAATAATCAGATCTGATGCAGCTACATACACGCAGATGCAATATTTGAAAACCCCCTGTTTCCATTACTGCATTTCTACCTAACTCTGTACATACAAAGTGATTTTAAACTCAAATTTCAAGTTATTTTCAAGTTATTTTCACATTATTATTATAAAGTTATTATTATTTTTTAACTCCAAAGATCAGATAATGAAAAAATGTTAGTGTGCATGCAAACAAGTTTAATAAACATAGGACACAAAGCCTGCACATTGTCATGTATAGAGTGTGATGCAGGACACAAATGCAGACCAAAATGAGTCAAGCAGGATGCTATATGACAAGAACACAGAACCCTATAACAGAACTCTTTTATAGGGTTCTGTTATAGGGTTCTGTGACACATAGGTAAGAAAGGGGGTTGGATGGAGCAACTCAATGCTGCACTTTTAACCCCTCATAAAATATGAATTTTAAGACACATGGTTTACAAAAAACACTTTATTCTCTTTGTGTTTGGGATTGGACAAACATGTTGAGGGACATCCCACGATGTACTGAGCACTTCCTTTCCTTTTCATCCCTGATGACCAGGTTCTACCGGAGGTTTAATTCCTCTTAATGTTAAACTCACCTGCTGCACATTGCATGCTCATTATGGGGGATTCAATCGAAGACACCTGTTATAATACATTTAACTAATGTGGATTAGTTTTAATTGAATCATATTTAATTGTCCTGGATTGATTGGGCCTGTAAAGTCCCTGAAATGACTTTGTTATGAATAATTGCTATCTAAATAATGCTAAATTCAATTTATTTAAATATAATTAGAAATTAGCGACAGTTTTAGCAATAATAAATTAGTTTGATAAACACAATATTACTGTCATTGATGCTATTTTTTAGGTGGTTATAGTTGCATGTAAACACAACAAATTATAACAAAACTTCCTGGTTTTGGGATGTAAAACTTAGTGAGTATAAATCAAAACTGGGTTACAAAAATTAGGTATAAGAGTTAAAATGCTTTCTTTTTACATTGGGATCATCACTATTATGCATGTCTTTCATAAAAGTAAATTACCCAATACAATATTTAGTGTCTTGCACCTCATTGGACCCCCTTCGTGTACATTTATTATTTCTAAGAAATCCAGATGATACAGAAAATATCCACTTGATAAACTATAAGACACCTCCGTTCACATGTGGAAGTCACTATACTTTCCTCACCTGGTTTTGGGCGATGTCGTGAGCCACTCGTCATGCTTCTCAAAAGTGATGAGATACGCAGCAATCTCCTACAAAACACAGAAAAGACAGAGAAGTTATATTGGTGTGTGTTTGTTGCTGATAGTGTGTGTGTGTCACCGGTAGATAAAACATAACAAGTATTTCCAGATGACCTGCAGATGCCCACTGAGAGTGTCTCACTATCTGATAGCTGTGGTAAGGTTTGCCTACTATGATTGGCCACAGAGTAGCCAGTCAGGAGACAGATGCAGAGGACAAACCCTCAGGGCAAACAACCAATCACGCTCACCGACACACCGATGTTTCCCTCCATGGGGAAGGAAAAGCTATCTCCTTAATATACACACATTCATGCTACGTAAACACACTCACATCCACAGACACAGGGGTTGCAAACCCATAGACCAGCTGAAAGAGAGTATTGATGGGAAAAAGTTTCCTTGCACTTTGCAGTTTCACCGTTTCCCATCAGATAAAGCCTGGTCCCTCTTAACTTAATTCTTTATTCCTCCGGCTCTTTTTTTCATCTCCTCAGCCATCCTCTCTTCCCCACACTGCTTCTTTTATTTTCTTCCACACTCATATGAATCTAATGAGGAAAAAGAAAGTTCAAGCCATACAGGTGCATTCTACCAAGAGCAGTGGAAAACAAAACGTCCACACACACACACACACACACGCGCTCTAACAAAGACACTGAGTTGCAGAGAAAGAGATGCGATTGTTTGTATCGCCTGCTTTTTTGTTGTTCGTGCAACTCCGCCTTTTCTCTTTGCTTTGTGAACTTTCTCACCTCTGGTTTCCTGCTTCAAACATCATTCTCTAGCTGTCTATCATTGGATCCCATCTCACCCACTTGTTGTGGAAGACTATGAAATGTAAATTGTCCTCTTAAGGCAATCAGTGTTTGAAATGTGGCACAAAGCAAAAGTGAGGAAGACATCAACACTTCAGCAGTCCTTCATCAGTCCCCAGATCAACAGTCTCCTCTCCAGACTTCCTATCGCTCTCATCTTCTGTGTGTGTGTGTGTGTGTGTGTGT